>PTEX01000027.1:1512660-1565701 GCA_003342815.1 Eudromia elegans | reverse complement strand
ACACACACACACACACACACACACAGAAAAAAATCACAATGTTTTGGCTCTGTAGCTAAAACAAACAAGACACTAAAAAAAGCCTAATGGTGAACTCTTAAAGACATTCAGCACCAGTCACCTACTATATAAACTCATGAGCTAGAAAAAATTTTACTTGGCCTTATAAAGTCTCAAACCTATCCAAATATATACACCAGCAAAATAAGTACAATCACAAAACAGATCTTTTCGTACAATATAAACACCTGCTTGTTTTCATGCTGTAAGAGTTAAATTATAGGCACCTTTTCCTGACAATTTTTACTTTTTAAAAACTTTATTTGCATTACAAAAATACTGAGTTATTATAGTTACCTTTATGCAAAGATGTACAATACGCAATTATCACATACAAAACATTGCAGCGTCAAAGCAGCCTCACAGTCATTGCACGAGTCTTCCAGCTTGTGCTATTATTCCAGCAGGGAAGGTGTTTTGCAGGATCAAAATTTTGCAAGAAAAACACCTACTACGTGTCCTTCCACCTTTCCAGACAGAGTTTGTTTAATCAGACTGAAAGGAACACATGGTAACTTCTGTTTTGGGCAAGTTTACTCAAATTCTTAAAGCATTCCTATTTTCTTCAATCAGCTAACAGAGGTGAGGTACAAGTTAGGTCACCTCAAAAAGTAGACAGCTAGCCAAAACTGGCTTTTCTTAATATAGTTTCCACTTTCCTTTCACTTCCTAATGAAAGAAAATTTATTAGTTTGGACAAATGGATTATTCTGAATGTTCATGTCTTCCTTACTGTTATTTGGCAGTTTAACTTGCATCTATGGTCCCTATCTAAACAGATAACCAGAAATGATAAAAGACATCTTATCTCTCAAGAGGCCAAGAAACTTGAGACTCTTCTTGTCTTAAGAAAAAAAAAAAAAAAAAAAAAAAAAAAAAAAAAAACCACCAAACTTTCTCCTGAATCCAGTTACATACAATATTTAGCCAGCTGTTTCACTATACTAAAATTAAACTTACAAAGCCAAGTTAGAAAATGCAGAATTAAGGTAAATACGTAACCTTCCTACTTCATCCCTATAATAGGGCCGAATTACCTTGCACGTCATTTACGACCCACTCTTCCCCTTCATCTCATTCTCCCTCAAAAAAAACAAAAAAAACCAAAAAACCACCAAACTTTCTCCTGAATCCAGTTACATACAATATTTAGCCAGCTGTTTCACTATACTAAAATTAAACTTACAAAGCCAAGTTAGAAAATGCAGAATTAAGGTAAATACGTAACCTTGACCTATCTACCTCAAACAGAATTAAAATATTACACAATTACATGATCTTACTATTTGTGAACTAGGGACCTAAGATGGTACATTCTTAAATTCAGAAGTCCAACCTTAACTCTGATTCCTGAAGATCTATGTATCCTTTACAGATCAATCCTGTAAGAAGGACCACAGTGAAGCTTATGTCAGTCAGCATATGGTTGGCTTCATTAAATTAACTTGCAGTGTTATTTCATTAAAATGTACAATCACACAAAGAACATTATGAGAACAAGGAAACACAAAGCAGAAACACTGTGACATTTCACGAAAGCACACAGATACTTCTTACCCTGGACAGATACTTCTTACCCCAGAGAACATAAATAAACAAATCCTGGGAGTARGTGAAGCAGCTTTTATGCAGCACGAGAAAAAGATTAACGATGGAGCTGAAATGGCCACAGAGAAAGTTAATTCCTCATTTACATGAAATCCTCTTTTGCTAGGATTAAGTATAACCCAATAGATGGTAAATAGGATATATTTTACAGCAGTGAGGATTGTAAATTCAAAAGTAGAGGCTTTAAGTGCATTAAAACTGTTGCTGCCGTTTACCCTGGCAAAGGGAAGTCACCATAGGTTCCTGCAGTAGCTCCCTTCCTTTGCAAATTGGAAAGTGCAGCCAGAAGATCGTGGCAGAGGCAAGGCCAGACAGGGACACGCAAGGTTCTCTGCACCAGAAAATAGATGTCCAATCCATATTTTCACTGTGCTTACATACTTTGCTTTTAGGGAGTTTTTCCGAGAATGTTTTTTGGAATACACCAAAAATAAGTAACTTTGCCTCCTATCTGCAATGTTCTAGAAGGAAGTGGGGCCTCTGTGGCCTCTGAGAAGTCTCCTCCCTTCCCTCCCCTTTTCTCCTTGGGAGGAAGGAAGAAGAAAAAAAAAAAAAAAAAAGGAAAAAAAGAAAAAAACAAAAAAAACCCACAAATGAAAACAGAGCAAAACCTCCAAGCACAGGGCCCAGCAGAACGCTGAGGGGATGTCACAAGTGGGCAGGCGAGTGGCTGAGACAAGGGGTCACAGGCGGTGCCTGTGCCGGCCTGGGCTCCTTGGAGTCACGAGGCAGCAGCTGCCCTGCCACCATCATGGGAGTCCTGCCGCTCACCCTCATCCTCACCCTCAGGCTCCAGGATCTGCAGAAAGAATGCCAAGGAATGCCTCTTTCGACCACTGCTACACACACCTGCAGGATTTAAGGTCATTTCTTCTTCCAGTAAACACAGTATTTCAACTGCTGGTCACATCAGTTCTGTTGATAGCCTATCCTGGCAGGTGACAGTTCATCAAAGGAAATCCTGCACTGAAATGTCAAATAGGATCAAAACTTTATTTCCATCATATGAAACACATTATCAATTCTGACAAAAACCCATTTCTGACTTCAGCATTTTTATGCTTGATCTTTTCATGCTGCACATGCTTTTTGTTGCTCTTCAAGTTTGGGTTTGATCTGTATGTACTTGCATCATACTGCTTGAAAATTAAGGGATAATTTCCCAGTGTATCCTAGAAACTTTGCCAATTATTATTCCTAGTAACCGAAAAAATCCATAACCTCCAAACTGAATAGCAGAATGCAAAAAAAGAGAACCCTCTATTTTGATGATTCTTCTGTCCTACAGTTTGCCCTACAGTTGTCAGTCACACTCTCCAGTTATGTTATTCCAAGGAATTTGAAATATTTGTAATGTAAATGTATGAAAAAATACCTTGGTAAGAGACATCATAAATCAATGTTCTAACATTTTCTTTAAAAAAAAGCAGAGACAGATAGGAATAAGATTCTTTTCCCTTTTTTAATTAAAAGTAGCAATATCACATTCGGTCACTTGGTGGCAGCACACGAAATAAAAACAAAACATTTGAGAGCTGTCTCAAAACCAATCAGCAACCAATCCTTTACATTTCACCTGTAAGCACCGGAATTCCTGGAAGGCTCTAGTTATTTCATAACTCAGAGATACGCACCTGAATTTTAACCTTACTGACTTCATATTTAAGAAAATATAAAAGGGTTAAAATTAAAAGAGCTTTGCTTTAGCTTTGCAGGCTGTCCTGCCCTCAGCAGAAACACCCACCACTTTCCCAAGAGGTATCTCACGCAGATGCAGACATGAGCAAACGAAGCAAAGTTATGCTTGAGGCTTGAGCCAAGCATCCGGCCAGGATTCAGTCACACAATTGGATTTTACCTATTCGTAGCATGAAGCAGCAGGCACTAATATATCCATTTAAATAACTGGCAGTAATCCACTTCCCACCTAAAATTACTACAAGAAATRCACTCGAGAACAGTTTGCAACTATTGCTCCTGAAGCAGGGAGTTCTTGAGAAGTGCCAGGATCACAAAGCTCAGTTTCCTTCATTCTCTTTTTAGTGCTGTAGCAACAGCCCTTCGCCACACGAGTGACACCACTACAGGAGACACATCTCTTCCCTCAGACTAGCTTGTACGCCTGCATGTGCAAACACACACAGGCTACCACATTTAATTCTGTAAACAAAAGATAAACAGCTTTATTTTACATTATTTGTGCTCTACATGCCAATCTTATCTATGGCTACTGAAAACTACCATATGCTATCATATTGTTAATACAAAAGTTGTACTAACAGTTCTTTCGTATTCATTCTCTATATAAAAAACCTTGAGACTGTTGCAAAATTTAAAGCACAGGCCAAGTTATTTCTTAAAAATGGTCCTGCTCAAAAGGCAACTAAGCTTTTCTAGTACTCTATGCTTGCACCGAGCACAGAATGGTATATTTATCCATTTGGACTAGCAAACAAGGAATTTAAGCTTAAAAGAGCAAATATTCTCACTGGAGCTTTAAGGAAGCCAGTTACTTCAAGTCACACATTAGGAAACAGCACACACACARAAGGGTAAGAGAGAAGGGGAAAGCACCCAAGGTGGAAAATACAGCTACTGCACACTCGGTATATAGAGASTATAGGACAGCCAAGAAGGGTTTCTAGCCTTTCCGTGTTTATATCAGCAACCTTAAATATTGGAAAAAGCTGCTCYTGATCCTCTTTTAGTAAACTTAAAGCCATGAACATCAGTTAAGCACAGCAGATATACATGCAGTTATACATACATACATATACATAGGTATATAGTTCAACAGTGCCTACAAAGTAGACAAGTCCAAGGCACATTTGGGGCTGCCTGAGAACCACCAGATCAATGTAGCTCTACTAGGTTCAGCCCTGTGGAGAAGCAAATGTGTTTTCCAACTTAAACTTGTGCTCCACACTGCACAGCACACTATCTTCCTAAAGCAACAGGAAAATAATATTTATCTGCATTCCACATGTACTGCAGCAGAAACAGCTGTGTTACAGTGACTCAGGGTATTTTCAGGATCCAAACTCAAGAGCAAATTTCCTAGTTCACCTTCATTTTTCTCTTTCAAAGTGGACCAAGCAGAGTCTAGCTGCTGGCATTGCCTACTGTGTTTCAGCCAAAACAAATGAGCCAGGCATCATCTTAAAACTCATCTAAACCCCACCAAAATCTGAAAAAAAAAAAAAAAAAAATTAATTAGGAGGGAAGGCTGGGGGAGGGGGGAAGACCACTGTCTTTCTCAGAAGACAAAGCTAGAGACACATACTTGGTGTGAAGCACCCAGGCTGCTTAGGAGGAGTRCACATGASTCACACCATCTGTACTCCCATTCAGCAGGGAGAGCACTAAGCAATATGGCACTCTCCTCYTTATGCTCAGGAGGCACTTATAATGAAGAGCAGAGGAGACTTTCAGGTAAAGTAAGAACCATCTACACTAACAGATATCTAATGCCATACTCCCCAATTTGCAATTATTTGTATAATTCATGCCAGCAATCTGCAGTGAATTCTACCCTGCTGTATAACTACAAACATACCCATATGCTCAYATTTAAAGACACTGCAGAGGTTGATTAATGCAGCATTTTGCAGTTAAATGTTGAAAAGAATAATAAAAAAAAAAGCAGAAAGCAAATACAACAAAGAACAAATACATTAGAGCAAGAACTAATTTGAGCCACCAATAATCTGGAAAAAAAGCTTTTTGAAATCATGATTTGTTACAAACACAAAAGGAAACACATTGGCACAGAAAAAAAAAGAAAAAGAGTCATCACTGTGTTGAGCAGCCTTCTGAATGAGAGCAGTGAACGCTGGAACTGCAAAAGGACAAACACCCAGGAGCTAACAGGGATGCAGCAAGAGCCCCACTCCATCCCACACCATGGTTCATACTAGTAACTGGACAGAAGGAAGAGGCCTTATTACTCAGAAAGTGGAGCTTTGYATTTTTGCTACAAAAATTAAAGATTTTATTCACTTTTTTTGTTAAAATGAGGTAACATTTTGCCTCATCCTGCAGGCTGCATCAATAGCATTTATAATTCCCATCAGCTTTAGCAGCCAGCAGATACTCATGAGTGTGAATCACAGCCCACAGCAATCACAGTTCACAGTCAGGCACATTAACGCGGCTCTCAAATCATTAATATATTTGCCCAGCTGTGAGCTGAGCTGATGGAGAAGGGGGCTGGAGCGAACATGTCACACTGCTTGCTTYGAGATCTCGGCCTGTCACCATGGGCTGCTGTGCTGCAGAGCTGTACAGGCAAACGAGGCAGCAGCTCTTAAAACTGCTTTGTTTTGAATCAGAAGAACTCGGAGGCCACGGCAAGAATCTCGTATCATTTTTAAATAAAAGTAGGTTCAAACATAGTTTTAAGAGCACTCTTGCTGTTGAATCCTATTTAATGAGCTGCTATTCAGGAAAAAAGCTTAGAGATTGAGCAGTTGCTAAGCACAAAGCAAGAGTAACATAACAAATTTGCAAGCCTGAAGAAAGATCCCAAGACTCCCAAGAGTCCTAAGATGAAGCATCTCAAATGCGGTAAGTGGAAACACATGTTGATCCTCTGATGTTCACATGATCACTAAAAAGGAAWAATGATAAAGGCAGAAAAGGAGCRGAACCCTCAAGAGATTTCAGACACTTACATCTACATGACATTCAGTGTATGCGCATGCATCTCTTAAAACTACAGCTGCGCATACACAAAAGCCCTATCAGTTTTAAAGTGTCTTATGATATACCTGAGATTGACACAGCTTTAAAAATAGTCTTCAACTCAGATACTATTTATACTGTCTTGTGCTTTTTTGCAGTACTTCTTTTGTTAATTATTTCAGGAAAAAAAATGCACGAAGAAAGTCAAGCAAGCAGAAGGTGAATTCTGCTCTGGTATTACTCTCGAGCACAGACAAAAAGCAAATGCTAGCATTGCTGCTTAGGTTGAGGGAACAAGTCTTTAAATACTATTTCACACATCTTTTTGCAAGGTAATTATCAGGATAAAAATAAAGAAAGGTCCTATGAGTCACAGGAGCTCATAAATAAATCAGCTAATCAAGAAAGTTCACAATCAGAATCTGCTTTTAGAATCCACAGCTACTTTTCAAAGACATTATCCTTACAGACCAGACAAGAGTAGTCTGATCTCCAACCAGGTGAGATACTTGACACATTCAAATAAGAGATTACAACTGATGAAGTGATGCTCATACATGCTAAAACAAAAAGGGACCAAAAAATAAAAAAGGTTTCAGGGAGATTTAGCTCTAACTAGGAGTGTGGCTCCCATGTTTGCTCATGACAGGTTGCTTCTCAAAGGGTAGCAGCTTCACAGAAACTTTAGCACTTGAAACACAAACGGACTGAAATTGAGGAAGAGTCAGATTAACAGAAAATTAGCCACAAATTAGCAGAAAGTCACTGTTCCACATTAATAGAGATAGCAGCAACATCTAGGGGAAAGGCCAGCTAAAAGTGAATGATGGAAGAGAAGAAACAGAGCAGTTCCTATGCCAGCGTCTGGCAGGAAGCACAGATGCAATGACCAATAGACTGCCGCCACACAGATTCCCTTCAAAATAAAGCAAGCATGTATTAGTGAAAAAGAAGCAAATAGTAAGTATAAAAGCAATGCCCACTCAAATTATTCAGTTCACTCACTAACAAACAAAATATTATAATCAAAAATTTCTTTTGAGGTTCACTTTGAAGAATATTTCTTCAATAATTTTTGAAGGCAAAAATAAGAACTATCTCCAAATGACCCTTGGGGGATCTTTAATAACAAAACATAATACCTAGAGGGGAAAAAAAAAAAAATCCAAATGGGAGTCACAACCAAAGCAGGCAAGCAACCATAGTCTTCTTAATCATAACAACTTACACAAATATGAGTGTGCCTTCAGAAGTCTGTTAAAACAGATTAAATATTTCTTTTCATTCACTTTATTTTTTCATACATATATAAAAATATATATTTTTCATATATATATATATATATATATGAAATTAGTTGAGGTAAAAAGCTTTCTGAAGAGTCTTGGAGAGTCTGAAGTTTCACACAAACATCTTACTGTGAATGCATAAGCTTTATCACTCTCTTACCAGCCTTGGGCTACTGTTACAGGGCATGACACAACTTGGAGGTAGGATGAGGGAAGAGTCAGAATCCACTCCTTCACTCTCACCAAAAGCATTTACTGTATCTATGCAAGACGCTGACACAATTCCACGACCTATGGCTATTAATTTCCTCCAAATGCAAGCCCTAAAAGTGGGCCAGTCAGCAGACGCAGAAGAACATTTCCAGCATACAGATATAGCAGCACTTGCCACCTCCAGGAGACCCAGAGATCAGTCAGGGACAGAACAAATACCTCAGCAACAAGCCTGATTTGCATTTTATAGCTCAGCGTGGTTCAATGAAAACCCGGAAAATATTTTCACACACTTACCGATTATTTCTTCAAAGGAAACAGCTGTTTGGACAATGTGCACTGCTCAATAGGCAACCAACTCTTTTGCCAGGACCTTGCCCGGGACAAGCAGGGAGGGTGAAAAAACTTTTACTGGTGAAAAGCAGGCCCTTCCAAAGACAGAACTGGAARGCAATCCACGCTAAAGGCGGCGTGAGCTGAAGCAATCAGAGTCAGAGCTAAAACCACCGTCCTGCAAGACAAGTCCCCCAGGGAAAACACCACATCTCTCACAGCAAAGCCACAGCTTTCCCCATCCTCAATCACTGCCTGAATCCATCCGTGGCACAAAGACATCACTCAGGCGTGTTAGTTATTTTTTATTAAACCAAATATATTCTTATATTTGTGATTCTATTAGGGATTTAATAAAAAATAGGAAATCAACTAAAAAATCCAAGTGTTTTTTAAATATGTCCATAATTTAAAAGCTTACAAAAACATTTTGTATGAAGCAGAATTATTTTATGAAGGAAACATTATGGACAGAAATGCTGCTGAACCAATCACTTCCAGTCACTAGGTCAAAATTTTAGAATTCAATTCTATCAAACTTGCAATCGTAAGTTTTTCTCTCTACTCTTCTGAATCTTTCTCATTTTCATCTCTGAACACACCACGTTGCAGGAATAACTGCAAAAAGAAAATGTAACTTGTTCTGAAAGAGACTACTGTTGTCTAGTACTGATTTCAAGCAACCAACTTCCACAAACTCAGTCCAAATGCTTAGCTCATGACTTCCGTCAGTGAAGCAGTTAGTATGTATTTGTTGCCAAAGGACTGAATACAACCTTAGTATTACTTTTAAATTATTTAAATGCTAGTAGATACTGTACTTAGACCCTCAGGAGTTATATTCCTAATATTTTCCTAATAAATGTTCTCCTGTCATAGTCCCTAAATCCTCCAGTTGAGCATTCCTGCACAGTTCCCACAATCCAAGCCAATAAACCACACTGAAAATAGATCAACCTTTTGTCTAGTCTTATCACCAAGAACCTTTGTACAACATAACAAAAAAGCACAACACAAAGTTCTTTGTATCTCTTATAAGATAGGGAACATTTAGTACAGAGAAGCATAAAAGCAAGTGACATTTCATTTGCAACCTTGGAGCTAATTTTTTTAAACACAAATGGCCCCCAAGCAGAAGTGTTGTCATAGCTTTGCATACTTCTAATTATTTTCAGTTATTTCAGCATAGCATTTTTTTTTTCTCAGATTTGTCTATTCTGTGATGCTCTCTGTTACAAAGAGCATCCAAGAGAATCTGGAATCAGGTATCTAGCCAAGCCTTCTTGAACATCAGAACACTTTTTTAATATTAATACTTTGCAAAATTCTTAGTAAAAACCTGTCATTTTTCCCTACATCCAGTGTTCGTTTGTCTGCTTTACGAGTGTACACTCTATGTCACCAGTGTGGGTTTTCACACCCCATGGGGGCACCATGGAGGTTTCCAGTCACCCTGCCCCAAGCCCCCAGACGGAGAGTTGATCTGCTTGAGGAACAGCCTCATATTCAAGACAAATCAAAAAAACAAGACTGATGAACAGTGGCAAGAACAAAGCACAGGCTGTAATCGGACCAGTCATCTCAATTAAATCATTCCTGCTTATCAGTCAGAGCCCTGAACCCTCATCCTTTTTTTTTTTTTTTTATAAACTTTCACACTTTTTTAAAAAAATAATCTCAAAATATTTACATTAGGATATGTTGCAGGAATCACTAGGAGTGTTATACTGACAACTATTTTGCCTTGCAATTTCATGCAATTTTATTGTATTCTTATTTTATGGAGTAATGTTCAACACGTTCTTACAATTAAAAGGAGATACTCATAAAAAATGTAAAAAAATCAACATTTATAGTTATATYGCTATTTTTTTTCCAGAAAACTAAAGATCTGACAAATGCATGAACAAACTTATCCACAACCTAGTGAAAAAAGTAGCTTTGGATCACAACCAAAACGGGCAGTAGGATGAAGCGAGGAATAATCTACCTTGACAATGTTTGCACAATCAATGCACTGAAGTTGTGTTCTTCATATAACTAACAAGTGCTAGATGCATATGAAACAGATTGAACGAGTATTTTATGTCGCCATTTTTTAAGGAGCTGAGATTAAAACAAGCTTTCTCCCATTACAGAAGACTTTCACACTATTGATTGACATGCAATTATTTTCACATTGCTAATTAATATTCATACAGATCTGACCAACTACCGTTTTAGCTCATTCTAATTTAGTTATTCTTCTACTAGCATATTTTCTTATTAGATATTTTTCTACCCTGAGCATATATCTCTATGGAGAGAGATAGAGGGATCACTAGTCACAACAGGCAAGACTCAAAGCTGTCACTGGATCATATCCAAGAATTGGAGCTGCACACAAGGCAGCACATATGGGACTAAGAAGTTGAAGGGCTTTCTGTCCATACACGTTTCTATGAGGCCAAAGGCTGCAGCAAGTTCAGACTACTGCTGGTATAATGTTTTCAGGTAACTGGACTGCCTGAACGAGATCTTACACTTTGGCTGTAACCTTCTGAGCAGATGGGAAGAAAAGCAAAAGTCTTTCTGATATAATTTTCAAGCCTTTTAGAAAATCCAGCTGCTAACTTCCAATTGCAAAACTGCGAGTACATGTGACCAGCCTAAGGGGTAAAATGGCCTAAGATGTGGTGCAAGAAAACTGGCATGCAGACTGTCACAGGGAAGAGCAGAAGAACGGGGTCCTGGAAGGCAGGACGTGGTAAACAACTATGTTACAGAAGTACTTTTATTCTTTCTAWGTTTTTCTGGTGAGTATAAGTCAACATGACATGAAATAAATAAAAACACAAATGTTCCTCAGATTCTAGGCTCTCTCAAAAGTAAAGAGGAATTCACAACCACACTCCAACCCCGAAGCAGTCACGGAAAGACAAGGAAATTAAGCACACTGCCCCCTTTCAAAACACACTCGAGGAAGCTTCAGACCAACAGCATTACAGTTGGCACCAACATCACTTTCCCATAGAGGAAAACCCAAGGAAGGACCGACCACACTCAAGTCCCTCCACTCCATCCTCACAGCTAAGGCCACAGGACATTCACAGAGGACACTTCATTTTAGATTAGGAGATTTCTGTCACAAAGATGACATGACAGTAAGTTCATCTGAGCCAGAACTGCCTTTACCAGTCCCCACGCTGGAAAACTTTAAAGGAACAACTTCGTATGTATATGCTAACCTAAGCAACTGGTCTTTTGCTTTTCACCACTTTGCAGAATAAAGAAAGAAAAATTGCTTAAGTTCCACCGCACCTAAATATCAAACCATGTCCTTACACAGAATATTAGAAATCTGGTAGTTTCAACCATTAGAGACAGACACACAGACTTGTATTGCTGAATTCCGCTCTAAATTCCCTTCTTTTTTTTTTTTTAATCCTCTTCCTAAAATTTACCTTCTCCTGACCAATTTTAAACATTCAGGAAATATACACCGATTCTCCCAGAAACACATGAGCACTCAGCAGTTCTTAAGTCCATATTTCCTTCTCTTACCTGCWAGCTGAAAATGTTGCAGTGTTGCCCTTCACTGGGTACATGACCTCCAAATCACATAGAGTCACAGAATCATAGAATGGTTAAGGTTGGAAGGGACCTGTAGAGGTCATCTAGTCCAACCTCCCTGCACACGCAGGGTCATCTAGAGCATGTGGCACAGGATTGCATCCAGGTGGGTTTGGAAGATCTCCAGAGAAGGAGACTCCACAGCGTCTCTCGGCAACCTGTTCCAGTGCTCTGTCACCCTCACTGTTAAGAAAATTTTCCTTGAGTTCCATAATTAGCACAGTTTCAACATCTAAAAGAACTGGATTAGAAGAAAAATATATCCTAATGTTTCTGAGCCATACTGAATCTTGTTTGTTGCTGGCCATTTCATTGTGTCTTACCCAGGAAAAAAAAAAAAAAAAAAGAAAAAAAAAAAGGGAATGCAAATACATGAAGTTTCCACCTCACTTCAGTAGTTATACTACTTCTGTAATATATTATTCAAAATAAGAACCTGGCATTTTGAATATTTGCTGATATATTGCTTCAGTGCTATGCTCTAAGCATTGTGCTCTACACAACACCTACCAGTGGTTAATAAAGTGCTGAGGTCAAATTAGATCATTCCATCAGCACCTCCTCTTTTCATTCCTTCATCTATGTTACTTTTACAAGCTACCTTCTCCAAAAATAACTGCTGTCAGGAAACATAAGGGAAGTACTAGTGGGCATTATCACCAGCATATAAAAATAGGCTCCTTTAAACATATCTTTTAAAAAAAAGAAAAACACATATTTCAGAATGGGCAACATAGGCTCAGCACTGTGCAAAGCCAAAATCAATTGTACACTTCTCAGACCTTTTCTGGGGACACATTCCTTCCATCTTTGGGTTCAGGTAACCAAGACTGACTGGTGTCACAAATTAAAACTTCAGGACTAGATTTGTTTCTGCTTGTGGTCATTCAGGAGGCAGAGCGTCAAATTTCTAAAGACCTCATCCCACAAGGGCAGTGCCAAAATAACTTTGCAGCACCTCCAATCAGCACTGAGGACATAATTGCTAAGACCRATATGGCCTCTTTCCAGAGAAGGGTAACTGAGCTTCTCCTGTGACACCGCTGCAGCCACTGCAGGCACTGCTATTCCTCCTCGCATACTAACAGACACCAGTTCCTCGGCTTATGCAAGTGCTGGTGAGGAACTTCACAGAGGGACGCACACCCAGCTGCTCCCTTATGTAAGGAGTGGGATGCTGAGACAGGAAGCTAACAGGGTACCCTAAATGCTGCCTGTAGGACCTGCACCCACTGCAACAGCAAGACACTGCTACACACGAAGCTTCAGTTGAAACGCATAGACATCCTGGACCTTCTCAGACAGTCAGACTAACTGACTGAGACCTTCTCAGACAGTCAGTCTGTGCAAAATGCTCTAACTACATGTGGGCACAGATTCAGGAACCATGACATTTCTGCTTTGATGCTAGTAATTGTTCTACAATTATACATGCAACACACAATGCTTTAACGCTTTAAAATTCTTTTAGTAATCATATGTAGAGTATCGCAGGAATTTTATTGACCTTCAGGTAAGGAAATGGCATAACCGTAAACTGATCAACACAAACTATGAAAAAAAGATTGCATTTTTAAAGCAATTAAGGGCTGCTAGGTGGTTAGTTGGCAGAGCGGGAGGGTGGAGCCAGCACAATGTGCAGAGCCCAAGTCCATTCAAACAAACAAAAGAAGTGGTTGTGCATCCTTGCAAGATTACTAATGTGTTACACTTTTTGCATCTTGGTTAAAAAAAAACCACATACACATCACATATTAAAAGGTCATCTTCTTATGCCTAATGATAGTTCAACACTAAATACTGGTAGAGTTTCCTTTCTGTTGTCTAAAGGCATGTAGAAAAGCTTGTAGAAAAGGGAACTAATGCCTTGAAGCCACTGCAAACCACGCTCCGCAGAGCAGCTGGCACYTGTTGCTCTTTGTATAACCCTTGACCGTACACCCACAAAGTTCTGCGGAAGGGCAGCTTCGCTGATCACCGATGCTGACAGCCTGGGAGGTCCTCCTTGCTCTCGTTGCAGTGTTTCAGAAACCTCTTCTTCCCCTTTCTTTTGCTCAAAGGACTCTTCTCCTGAACTGAGTAGATTAACTGGACTATTTACATCCCTGACAGCACTAATTAGAACTTGTGAAACTTGCCATCAGAAAAAGAAATAACAGACATAAATGTCAATGCACATGTCATAAATGTTACTTACTCTTTACTTGGAAAGCTCTGTTTTAATGGGCTTCTCTTACTCTGTGATCCAGAAAGTGATAGATGTTTTTAAAAGTCTGCGCAAAGCTCTGTGCTTGTGGATGGAAGGAAGGAGAAAGCATTAACATCTTGGAGAGGGAGGGGAAATTATGAGCTGGGCTGTTAATACAGGATCAGGAGTGATGCAGGAAGAAAACAGTGTCTGCAGCCCTGGAGGTGGCAGACAAATGGRAAGTTGCTCTTCTAGTAGCCCTCCTTTCATACTGAAGAATACTTTTCCAAAATGAAAAAATGTGACTCAAAAAGGCAATAAATATCAGCAGTGCTACTTAACAAAATGCTGCTCCTGAAACAGAGATAGGGACAAAAAAAAATAAACCTGAGCAGACCGTGCCAATATAGTATTCTAATTTGGCAGAGAATGCACAGCAACATAGCTATATTAAGCTTAAGACCTCTTTCTATTGATCCTTATGTTTTAGCAAGTATAGTGAAAACTGAACAGTTACAGAGGAATTAGAGGTAGGGACTTCCATTAATGTCTTCCATTAACATGCTATTTCTGAAGCATCCTGGTAGCAGGACTGAGTATATTTATCTCATTAATTCAGAGTAACAGATTTTTTTATTATTATTTCTCCTTCATCCTAGCTTACTAACAATACTTCTTTATGGGATGGCATAACCCTAGAGAAGGAAGCGTTAGCAGAAGAGGAGAAAAAGCAACAGACACCACGGCACCAGGTACAAGGCAGAACGAAGCTGTCAAGCGCACGCGATGGAAAGGGACCGCATTTGCACTGCCCACTGGCCCCCTCTTGTGAGCTACAGACGGGAGAAACAGTTGACCCATAAGCGGGAGAGGTGCAGAAGAAAGACACTATACACGCTCCAATTATCCCAGCATTATTCAATATTGAGTCTGCACTTATGCACAAAASCCAAGTGTCCACCAAGTTCTCCTACTATCAAGGGTAAGTTTACAATCAAGTATGCAGTCTCATATTGTGTAGCAAAGCTTGTTTCACCCATTTCAGTAAACCTACTTCTGAAGTTTAATAACATAAATATAAGCAAAGAGGTCTTTTGTTGTTGTTTATCCCACTCTAAAAACTGAGGGTTTGGCTATTTTTTATACACCTCTCAAATTCAAACACAGTTTCAGAAGTTTACCTAAAACGATATTCTGAAGCGTTTACATTGCCCTAAATTAACAGGTTTTACTCATCCAAACAATCTTTCTACACAGTAACATTCAGGCAATTCACATACGTAACAGCAACCTGTAACAGTACCCAATTAACGCCAAAATAATCAACGAAAATCTAAGATTATATTTAATCCCCAGCAAAGAGCTTCATATTGTTATAGCAGAGAAGACACTGGTTACCTTGGCCAACAAACATTTCAATTAATCTCTAAGTATGTTGCAAATCTGCTGTTTTGCATAGCCCTGCAGATGCTTCCTGCTGGCACACGTAACTGATGCATGTGGCTGCCCCTCAGACCCTTAAATGCAAAATAAGGCAACCCCACACACACATCACAATATATGCAGCACCATGCTCTCAGCAAATCCTGATGAATGCTTTGTTCCTTTTTTTCCCCCTTGAAGTCTGTTTGTGCAAAACCATTTTCGTATTTGCGTTGTGATACATGCTACAACACAAACATTATAAATAACTTGGAAATGGTTAGTTGCTGTAACTAAGGCAACAAGTCTCCCACGGAAGTGCCTGAAATAGGAAGAGAGGTGCAGAAGTAAGAAGAAAATAAAAAGTTGCCAGAGGCAAGAAAACAAATGATCAAATCAGAAAGGCCCAGCTGACCACAGGAAACAAATAAATAAAAGGTGAAACCAGCTCCTGAACAGAGATAGGAAACAGTATAGTATTTTATTTCAGAGCCATCTTATTCCACAACTCATTTCAGTTCAACGGACACAAAAACAGAAATGTGGGAATATAATGACCTGTACTATACAACAGATCACGAGTTCAGTCTCAGCTGCACTAGTTTCTAACAGTGACAGTGGGCAAGTTCAACACTTACTCAAATGTTAAGAAGGTTAGTTCTTCACACACAAATGCCTATTTGACTCAATTCTCCCACCTTCAATATCTGTCTCCCAATAATGAGTACAACCCTTCAATACACTGCACATTGATAGACCTTTACACCTACACAGAAGGCCATGGACTTAACAGGATGTGCCATAAGGCTCAGACCGCACAATCCAGGCTTACTTTGCTTCCTTCTTTATTTTTCATATATTTTTCTTCATTTCTTTTCTTTATCCAAAAGAAGTGCATGTTTCAAACTGGGAAGTTCTTCCTCATGCCCATCTGATCCCCCAACAGGAATCGAGCTGTGGAGCGAGGCTTTCGCAGCATGTTCTAGTGGAAGGGTCAGTAATTACTTTGTACAACAAGATACATCAAGTTCAAGCTACCCAGGACCTTCCATCAATTAAAGAAACTTATCTTTTCAACACACACAAGTCCTTAGCCTGGGAACATAGGAGTTAGCAGGAGACTTAAGACAGCTTGACAAACACTGTCACAACTTCCCAATTTGGTTATCTGGTATCCAGCTAAAACAGCTCAGAGGCAGATTTTAAGAAGAATGTGTGAAGGAGCACAGGGAAATGCAGAGGGTGGTTCTTACCTGCAAGATTCCTAAAATTAAATTTAAGGAAAAACAAGAACAAGAAAAAAGAAACTTAAAAATTACTTAAAAAAAAAAAAAAACCACAAATATTTCCTTAAGCTATATCTGCATGCACAGGATTTATAAAGCAATGTTGGACAATTCCATTCCCACCAAAGCCGTCCCTCATGGAAGGGTAGCAGTTCCTTTTCATCACCACAGGAGATCATTCCTCCTCTTAATGCAACAAGGAACTAGACAGGACATTTATTCTTGGCATAAATTCTAAAAGGATGAAGTCTAATGCTGGCAGTAATGAAAATAGCAACCATAGAAGCATTCAGAGCGTTCACTATGACACTGCAAACATTTGTTTAACTGCCAATTGAGTAAGATCTCTCTCAGCTAAGAGAAATATATAAATGGGCAATAAAAAAGTCAGTACTCTCACTGTTCAAGGACTTTTAAGATAAGTGGTCACTCTAATAACCTCATGCAGTTGCTGTTCRTATTCTGATCATTTCCACTCACATCTGACTTCTGGGAAGAAATACATCTCAAGCACCGCCTTGTAGCGCTACAGAAAATCCCAAACAAATTGCTTTCAAACATCCAGTACTACCAACCCTAAAACTTCTCCCTCTCTATTATATATTTAAGAGATAGAAAACAAGAGAAATGGATAATCACAACTATCATGTATTAGAATACAGGCAAGGGTTTACCAGTTACAATGCTGCAGTGTCCAATGAACTTTGTCACGAAGTTACATAATTACGAAACCAAAGATTCTTCAAATTTTGATCAGTGTTTTAATATATCAGTGAGACTGTGGGAATAGGAAAGACACCAGGCTAAAGGGCATCCTATACGCACCTCTGCACCTAAGTTTTGCAACAAGAATGCAATGAATCCTTCACTTACATAATCAAAATTTTACCTTGCCATTAAGGACAACCGGACTATCAGTTATACCTTATACGCAAGGTACATAAGGCAGCCTAACACATAGCTCCTTAAAGCAAGGATTTACCTGTTGCAGCAAACTTAATTCACTTATGAACTATATTTGAATACTATATTCACACCATTATGAAGTCTCACCAACGCATTGCTCTCACTTTTGGTTTTTTAGAAGGCCTGATAGAACTCTGACCTAACATTAGCATTCCAGGCAGTTTGCTACAGGACTGTTCCATCAGTGCTGAGGGAGAAATAGCAACTTTTCTACAGCCTACCTCCATAGCATATTCTTTGACACCCAATATCATTTGAAAAGCAAATATAAGTCACATCTGAAAGTGGAATGCACACACTACATTACTTCAAAAGAAACCCTGGAAAATAAAATGGACAAAGTGCAGGTAGTGTAATACACACTTGTGGAGAATGGGGCACCTGCTCACCGCTTGTGCTCCACAGAGGGATCTGCTCTTCTCCAAGACTGTAAGACTTCTGCTCTGAAACTTCTATGCACCAGTTGACCTCTACAGCCAAAAAAGCATTTGAGCTTCACAGCCATTAAGCACTTGTAGGATCAAGACTTTATTTATTTCTATTTATTGCTGAACAGAGTTAATTAAAACCAACTGCTAGTAGAATTGGGATGTCACCTTTTGAGCTCAACTACCCATCTCAAAAAAGAATTTCTCAAATCATCTCAAGTTCAAGGGCTGCTTTTACAGTGGCTTCCAATACCCTAAACCAAACACACACAAGGAAATATCAAATTGAAAGTCTCACTCTCCCCAGAATAATCTTGTGATATTTAAATACCCAGAGCCCTCCTGGCTAATTAAAGAATGAAATCAACAGGCTGATATAGCTTTGCCAAAATATAAAAAGAATTACACGAAAAGAAATAACACTTCATTTTGAAGATAATCATTCAAGAACATTATCACTGCTCTTGCTAACTACTGCAGAAGGAAAGTTAACAAGTCACTAGGTTAACAGTACGTACCTGCTCCACATAACTGATTGGTACACAAACTACAGCAATCTGTGTGTTCACCCCCAAAGCRCAGCTACTGCTGAAGAAGGACTCACAAGCTGAGCAACAAGTGCACATGACAATTTACTTGGTTCTAAATTAATGCCTCAATATGGGACAGTTCAAGTAAACAAAAAGCATATTTCACTGAGGAGTAAAGATTACCATCACTTCTCTCACACAGGCTGGCTGTTATATCGAGCAGGTGGTGCTGCTATCTTACTAGAGCATCTAATCCTGAAGTCCAGGTATCTTGCAGCATATTGCTCCTGAACAGGAACACTGATGTGGAAGAGCTCCTTCTAATCACACAGAGCAGAGAAATTAATTCTATTTCCAATGAATTTCACTTTTTCACTCCTAAGAATAAAAGCAGTAAACTTAACAGTACCTGAAACTGAATTTCCTTATACGGAATAAAAAGTTAAAGATTAGCAACTGTACAAACAAGATGACGGTCACTTCTTAACCTCTTGTGGGGAACAGCACAGCCTACTCTTTCGTATACCCATTGGTTAACTCTTGCCAATTTTAAATGAAGTTAGTTTGCAGTAATTGACTTGGACAGCGTCCAGTGGGAACCAAGCTGCTGTTTAAAATAATTTTCTCTAAAAATGCCTCTAAAACCAGCACACTCATCCACATTCCTTCCCCCCTTCCTCCCCCTGCCCTTAAGTGAATGAACAGTTCCAACACCCGGCTTATCAAGGCATATTTACGGATGTAAATATGTACTTTTGGATTCAAGTTTGCACTATCACACAAAGTGAAAGCTTCACACGCATTGCTCTGTCAAACCAGTAATCCCATACAGCCAGTATTTCACCCCAACATCTGCCAACAACAGGATCTTTCCAGAGAAAAAGTTCTGTAGGTACAGTAATTACAACCTGCTTTTTTCTTATTTATTTCATAGCACACACCTGCAAAAGAATTCAATTTTTTGGTTCTAACACAAGTGCTTATTTCATAGTAGAGAGAAACAAGATCTCCACAGCAAATGCAGTAATAAAATAAAGGCCTAAAAAGAAACTCGACTCAAAGACATGAAATGCATTTTGGGTCCAGAACAGGCGCTCATTCATCAATGAAGTTCTAAAAATGTCTCGAGAATTCTCTAAATTAAAAGAGCATAATGCAATAAGACATAATGGTCCCAACCTCATCATCYTAAACATGGCAAATAATAATTAAAAAAAAAATCCCTGGAGACTGAACAGCCAGAGTGTAGTAAGAGACAGGTAGATAGGATCTGATGAAAGGACTACACGGCAATGACAAGATGATGCCAGCCAGTGTAATGAAGAGACACAGGACACCGGATGCCTAAGTGGAGCCAAGTTCCCAGGTGTGCTTCCCCCTGTACCCTCTTTCTGTTCTTCACTCCCCCTGCCAGGCTGCTGGATCTCTGGAAGGGGGAACATCCAGGAGGCCAGGGCAGCAGGTGGTGCGAGAGGCTGCAGGGGGATAACACGGCGCTCGCTCGGGAGCATCTCCGGACACAGGGCCCGGGCGGACCCTCCCTCTGACGGGTCCTGCTCATGGCACCAGACAATAGGTAGGATAGGGGAACATGAGGAGGCTACTGGGCAGGAGGAACAGGTATTTTTCGTGAGAAAGGGAAGAGTTCGGGAAACAAAGAAGGGATGTGAGGAAGGCAAATAAATAAAAAAAGAACCCGGGAGAGGGGTGGCGGTGGGGAGGAGCCGCCACACCTGCTGCTCTGCAGCCCGGGCAGGTGCGAGGCGACCCCGAGCGCAACAAAAGATGCTCCCAGGCCGGAGGCCGCGCACCGGGGGGGCCTCGGGATGCGGTGCGAGGGGCACCGGGGCCCGTGCGCCGGCAGCGGGCGCGGGGAGGGGCCCAGCGCCTCCTCAGTAAACAAACAGGCGCAGAACGACGCGGAGAGCGAAGCGGCGCCGCCGCCACCAGAGGGGCCGGGCCGGGGGCAGCGCAGCCCGCGCCGGGCGCAGCGCGGGGCCACCATGGCGGCGGTGCGGCCATGCTGCCGCCCTGTCCGCGGCCCGGCACCGGCACCGGCACCGACACCGGCACCGGCAGGGCGCGCCTGCCGCCGAGCCGAACCGAACCGAACGGAGCCGAGCCGCACCCACCTGCTCGCGCAGCTTAAGGAAGACCATGGCGAGGCCGCCACGGCGCCGAGCAGCAGCCGCCGCCGCCGCCAACGGCTCGGCTCCGCCCGGCCCGCCCCGGCCCTGCCCCGCCCCCGCCCCTCTCCGCCCCGCCCCCCCCAACCGCTCCTGGCGAGCCGCTTCCTGAAGCCGCTCCCGCCAGCATCAAACGCTGCCCGGCGGRCCCTACCAAAGGCGGCGCTGATTGGGCCGCGGGAGGCGGGGAGGAGTAAAGGCGGCGCTGATTGGTGCGGGGCGCTAGGCGGGAGATAGCGCGCGGGGTGCGGGTGGGGCAGGGCCGTCTGACCGCGGTGCGGG
This sequence comes from Eudromia elegans, assembly GCA_003342815.1. Taxonomy (NCBI): domain Eukaryota; kingdom Metazoa; phylum Chordata; class Aves; order Tinamiformes; family Tinamidae; genus Eudromia; species Eudromia elegans. The sequence continues at coordinate 1,544,615 of PTEX01000027.1, read as the reverse complement.
AGGACGCGGTGGCTGCGCGGCGCGGTGGGCCGGCCGGCCGGTCCCCGCTGCGGCCCCTGTCGCCTTGCGGGACGGGGCTCGTCGCGTGTCAGTGGCGCCCTTGGGCCCGCCCTCGGTGTCCTGGCCCGCCTCCCTCCGCCCGCTCCCCCGCAGAAATCCCCCCTTTCCCCAGGAATTCCTGCCGCCCTACCTGGCCTTCCCGGGAAAGGGCGTGGGTGCCCCGYGCCGCCCCTCGCGGGCTGCCGGGGCTGCGGTTTGCAGGGAGACGTGGCCGCCTTTGAATCCTCTTTATTAGTAAAATAATGCAAATAAAGCAGATTTTTTTTTTGAGAAAGCCACCCCCAACCTTTTTACAAAATTACCGAGGGGAAAAAAAAAAAAAAAGATATTTTCATAGATGTGACTTTAAAAACCTCTTGTGAAAGGAATAATAATAAAATACCGTAAGGGACACTGGTGGGTCCCCRTAAGAGTCTCTTCCATGAAATAACATGGACAAACCAAGGCCTAGCCCAGCCTGTKTTGCCTCACAGCTGTGATTTGAAAGGATTATTTTCTTTTTTTAATAAAAATTTTACAACAGACTGGACTTTTCTTCTTTTTTTAATTTTATCCTGCAAAAAGCACACGGACACAAACKCAAGTCCCTGCTCTTGCGCGCTCCCGACGCTGCAAGGCCTCAGGAGCTCTCGACGGGTGCCGGCYCACACAGAGCTTCCTTTGTCGATGGAAGCGGTGCCACGACGAGGGGCCGCCTGTTCGTTTGCTCTAAGTCCAGTCTCAGTAGTCTAGAGTGCAAGCCTGCTCTACCAGAAATAAATAACACACTTTCTAACCCAGGTATGCCCTGGAATTCACTTGATTAAGTGTATTAATTCCTTTTAAATATCCTTCTTTTTAATATTTATGCATTGCACCAAAGTTTTTTTTTTTCACTTGTTTATGAATAAATACACATCATATAAAAAATGTGAAACTGGTAGAGCTTTGTCCCTGTGCAAAATGACAGGAAARGCAATATGGTAAAATACTGCTGCCTGTGGAAATGAGAGACAATTTTATCAATGCATTCAGCGAAGGAGAAAATGGCACCTGGAAACATTGTCTTTGTCCCCAGATTAGACTGTGCTGCTTCTCAAAGTGAAAAGAGTGTCTGGGGGTTGATAAAGCTCTGCTTSCTCCTRTGAGGCTTATCTATTTGCAGAGCCWTTCATGAAAAAGGAAATCTACTCTCAGCTCACCTGCCATTCAAGTTCAGAGTAATTTCTGTGTGTGGCCAAGTGTCCACACATCAAGATGTTGCACTGGGAGGCCCTTGTCCTGCCCCTTGAAGGCCAGGCAGTGCTTCAGTAGGCGGGTGGCAATCTTCATGTTACCAGCCCAGGCCCACGGTCATAGGCTACAGCTAAGCCCAAGCCTGTTGCTTTCATCATCTATGCTTAAGTGTTTCCCCAACAATCTGAACTCTGACCCCAGATTGGGTTTTTTTTTGCATATGTAGATAACATAACATGGAAACATTTGAGTGATAAAGCATTACATACATACGTAAGGGTGAGTAATGCAGAAGTGGGAGGTTGTGTTAGAGTGTTGTTTCTTATCAGCCGGTTACATACGGGTACTTTTTCATAAATTACAATATAAATTATTGTCCTATTTTTAAGCTGTTTAAAACAGTCCATACAATTATTACGACTTGAACAAAAACTGTGTAATGTGTTAAAATAATCACTAATAATATCTGATCTGATAATTGCCCACAGAATCAGCATTTTACTTCAGAGAGCAAGAGAAGAAAACAGGTAAAACTCAGAAGTTAAATGTAAATTTGCTGTAAGGAAATAAGTATTTCTTGTTCGTTTCTTATCACATATTTCAGAGTAATTTCACCTGAAACTTCACCTGCTATTTTTAAATGCTGTGTTCTTATGTGTTACGGGACAGGTATTGGCACAGGAGAACTTACTGAATGTTTCACAGAAGTGAAACATGTATTAGCAGTGTATTATTATTATATTATCACATACAAGTGTACTAAAAACCATGACATCGTGATAATAGCCAGAATATGCTTCCACAGAAGTTAGAAGTTTCCACAACACCTTTTAAATCAGATGGTTGGCAAATTATTAGCCGTGCAGCCCTCCTGAGGGCACACTTTTGGCAGAGTGTGAAGGGCTTTAACTGCGCGGCTCCCATTAATGTTAACATTAAATCTTCGCGCTGTAACTTATCCCGCAGCATGTAACACTACCCAGTGTTTTAAAGACAGGACCATATGTGCTGCACTGAAATTCTTAATGAGAACGAACTGTAGAGACCGTAGAAATCTCATATTGGAGATGTTTTGCATACTCATCTGGAACATATTCAGGATTTGCTTAGTTTATCAATAATGCCTGTACACGTAGCTCTTCTTAAGCAATGATTTCGGCTCCAGTGAAGAAGATATTTATTAMTTTTTTCACTCCTCTACATGGGTAAACAGGCACAGAGGTCAACAGACTGTCACAAGGTCATAGCGTGAGTCACTGTCGTGACCAGGAATAGCAGCCAGGAGGCCTGATTGCTGCTACCGTGCTCCAGCCACTGCCGTGTGCTACTAAATCAAAGCAGGGCTAATTTCTTTTTTCTTTTTCCCTTTTTTTTTTTTGGGGGGGGGGGCATAGAATGCATTGTGTCCAAAATCAATATAATTTTATGATTTGCTATATGCACTTACCTTCCCAACTGCTCRTCAGCATTGCTAGGGGGCTACTCTTCCGATGAAAACCACACTCGTGCTATAATGGCGTCCTCAGAGTGTCATCATCAGGGTTTTTACACATGCACTCCGATATATTTTGTGCTTCAAAATCTAACAGAGTCAAAGTTTTGTAGTTCTGCCACCCAAGATTGCATCTTGAGTCATTGGCTCTTCGCGTTTCCGGACGGCAGTGGAAGCGTATTGGATATCCTAATGGCCCCATCAATCGCATACCATCGAGCGGCGCTTCTGGAGCAGCTTTATGTTTATGGATGCTCCTTCAGCAGATTTCATCCCCGTTTGGTAGAGACGGGAGGACAACTCCGGTGCCTGCCTTATGCAGTCATTTAATTCAATATCCAGAGGAGGGTTAGGAAAATGTAAACAGCCATTGGCGAAAGGCAGGGACCTGCCAAACTACTGAGCGTTCATCGCAGGCRTCTGATCTAAGGGAAGTCCAAGCAGAAGTGGGAGAAAACGCTCAAAAAAGGGATGTTTAGAGTAAGACAATAGTGATGAGAAATTGCACCAGTAAGTGAACAAGTTAGTTTCCTTTTTCAGTAGGATAGAGTAGACTCTGGATGCGGACTGAGAAAGATSTAAAGGACTCTGGGCTTTGTGCTGACTTTTCTACAGTGCAGAATTTTATCCTAAATATTTTTAGAATGCCTTTTTATAGTAGCTCCAAAAAGCTTGTCTAAATGTTAATAAAAAGAAGTTGTATACCTTTGGAATATAATCATAAAATAATATTAATACTCAGTAATGGGAAAGCCAAAAAAGCCCAATAAAAAATTAAAGCAATTGTATCTTTAGACTGGATTGAGAGGAGGCGATAGAAAAAAGATATAATTTAGCATATTTGCTAGTGGGTGGCATAAGTCTCTTTAAAACACTCTGTGCATCAGCATTTAATATCAAWTTACTTTGATTTCATGTTTATAGATTAAAGACAAATGTTTGAAGTGTCCTCTTCTCATGCTCAGTGTGTGATCACTATTGACTAACTGGAAACTCCAGTGAGATGCAATTTTGCAAATGGTTTCTTCAGGCTCAGCCAGTTGTGAAAAAGAGTAATACCAGAAGTTAWGCACAAAATGGCCTTTGATCAGTCATCTTGGCCAACCCAAGTCTATGCTCCATAAACGTTTTACCTGGATTTTTAGCTGGTTTAAGTGGTCTGCTTCGTTGCGGGTTTATGTCAAAGACACATGTCACCATAATGGTGGCARACTATGAAAAGGGTCTTTGTTGGCCATAGAGATTTTCAAGTGAGAAAGAAGTTCCTGAGCATCTGAAATCTTACCTTTTGATACAGATGATGTAATTCTCGTATCCCAGCCAGCTGCTGGGATACGAGAAGACTTCTGCGTACATATATATCCTCTCCTGAGAAGCTGCAGATGCATTATTGACCATCTCCTGTGCTTTGCTTTCAAAGTGGTCTGCTTTCAATTGTGGGCAAAGCGATTCCAGGATATAGTTTACRTATCTGCCTGCGAAGCACTTTACTGCTGCTCACGGGGGCGAGGGGCATGAAAAGGCAACTTTGCAAACAGCCAGAACTGAAGTTGAAACGAGCACTCTGAAAATTAGCTACCGTAGACACTAARCACAGTTTGAGCAATCTGAAAGGACAGTGATTTTGGATTCTCCTTTCACATGTTCCCCTTTCACCTTCAATCTGCAGTAGTAGATGCCACACAAATGGGGCTGCTGTGTCCTGTAATAGAGAAAGTTGCATAAAAGAAGAGTGAAGATGAGTAAAAACTTTTTATACCGATATTGTAATTGCTTCAGTAATGGTCAAGTTTTCCAACTCTTATTCTGCCCAAGACTCTGCAGCATAAACAGAAGTAAACAGAAATGCAGCAACTAGACTAATGTATCTTCTCACCTAGTAATGATTTATTGCATGCTGCCATTATATCTAAATGACCATTACACGAGCAAACATACAAATACAGCCACATGCCAAGTGGCTAAACCTTTTAAGTTCACAAAATATATTAACATAATAAAAAATACCCAAAGAAGGAGAWTTTTGACATTTTCTCAGACATATTCTCATATGAAATTAGAATATCAGATTCAATTTACAATCTCATACAGAAAATTCGTCTTTAAGAACTGCTTCTTTCTTGAAACAMACTTTTTTGAACACTTTAATAATGTATGTGAGCAAACAGCCACCCAGGTATGTATGTAAACTCTTTGCAGGTAAATACTTTTATCATCTGAGGGAATAAAAGGCTCGAGGCAGAAGACAGGAATCTCCAGGAAATACACTACTGTGATGAATATATTTGTCAACTGAGTGCCACAGCGGCGCATTCCAGGGGAGATGAAAAGGTTCCTCATGACAGCAAAAAAWTTGTAACTCAAAGAAAAGAAAATGAAGCAAACAGTTCACATTTATCTTTGCATCTCAATAGACAACCCTACTCCTGTTTTCATCGTGATGTCTTCATTCTCATGCTAAAGGATTTCCATTTGTATAAAATATTAACAAGAAGTGGAGTCACGCAGGAAAGGGGTAGCGCTCTTGCCAGTCACAGCTAGCTGGAGGACCTGGTTAACAGCCCATTGGTTTTGCCGCCACAATCGCGTTCGTGCTGATCCTCCTGCTTCTTTGCACCCGACAGTTCCTGATGGGTGCAGAAAGAGAAGAASGTATCTAAATATCTAGGAGTTCATTATTAATTAAGATGTGAGATCTTGCCTCTCCCCACCCTTCCCCTCGCACACAAGCCACGACAAGCGAAATCAGAGCAGGCGTCCCGGCTCTTTGATAGCTGGGTCTGCCACTACAGCGCTGAAATCGGTGTTTGTTTTCTTTCAGTAGGTGCAAAGATTAAGCCCTAAATGAGAACAGGCTGCAGGCAGTGTGTTTTCTATTAAGGATACTCGTGTTGAACATGTTCTGCCTCTTCGCTTGCCAAAGTCTGGCTTTCCTAACTCGCAGGATACGCTGCACWGCCTATATTGCCTCAGACTAGGAGGAAAGACGAGGCCACAGACTGCTGTATACATTGTGGCACAGTGCTTCTAAACCCCATGTGTGGTTTAGGTTATGAAACACACACTGAGAAACCAAAATAGGTGTTTCTGGTAGACAGTCACCCTGTCTGAAGACATACAACCCCCCAAAAAGGGAGGTATCTTCCACCCTTTTGCCACCGGGAACGCYGCAGTGCCTGAAGAGGAGACAACTTCCACCCCAGGGAATTTACATTGTAAAAGTAAGGTGTGTATAAATCACATGTATTAACAAGGGAAATAAGAACCTGAAGACTTGAAACAGAAATTAGGGCAACTCTGTGCAACTCTACCAGAATAAAAGCTCCTATTGTACTTTTTGGTGAAGAATGTAGGACCTTTTTGCAATGTAAAAGTGTTCTCTGTTATTTACAATGCTGCACAACACATTCGAGGAATGTGATTGTATCTAGACCAACATACATTTCTTGTGCAACCTCTTACTTATTTTGCAGCCCTTTTTAAATTGCAAAGTATCATCCTTTTGAGTGGAAAAGTGCAGAGAATAACCTCCAGATCAGGCAGCGCAGAGAGGAATGTAATTAAAACTCTTTTACTGAAGATATTAACAGCAAATATTCCCCAAAGTACCGACTGTAGAGCTCTACATTGCCACAAGGTGCTAAATCTAAATCTACATATCCTGAAATAGCATAATTAAACTGAAATACTGGAAAAGTTCCACATAACATATTTAACAATGGTTCTATACAGGCCTGTGCTGTATAGTGTTTGTTTAGGGAAAGACGTTACATTTGCACACATATACATTATTATGAAGCAGAACAAGAACAAGCGTTGCAAATGCTGCATACGCAGTSGGTTTTGTTTCTGAAGAGCAAGTTTTCCAGATATATACAGAATGCTAAATTGAATTTATTAGCTTTTCAAGTATTATTGGAGACAATCACATAGCACAATTTAAAGCACTTTGTGTCAGTAAGTTACAAATTCAAAATCCTSTGAAATATGAATCTTGGAAGAGAATCCCTGTAATGCACAATGCTAAATAGCATCTCCTTCTCACTTGAAATATGATTCAGACACATCCACTGACACGTAAATATATATTATACCCATACAAATACATATGTATTTCCTTACTGGTGTTATTTAGAGCAGGCATGTGGTTATAGGTGGAAGTTTTTATTTCATTGTTATTGTTTATGTGTTAGAGCCAAGATCTCTTGCCATGAGAGTAACCCTCCATAACTATGAAAGTAACACCCTTCCATAGGAAAAGATGCCATTTTAGGGCTAGGCTCCCTAAAACCAGAGGATAAAAAAGTAGTTTCTGCACTCCCAGAGATGTCAGGGTGCAAGGCCAGGGTGAGAGCAGCCGTGCAGGGTGCAGACACAGTACGAGGGCTCAGGTGCCCCTCGCAGATGTGTGGCCTGGCCTGCACTGAGGAGGCCACCRCTCTGCACCCGGCTGCCTGAGGGGCCAGGGAAGGGTGGGGAGAGGCAAGATCTCAAATCTTAATTAAAAATAAAGTCCTAGGTATTTAGATACGTTCTTCTCTTTCTGCCCGAGGGGCTGCTGAATGGTGCTGGATGACCTCAACATTCAGAAATGTTTGTGTCGTGGATAGAACAGGGAGATCGGGGGGTGTGAGAACGGCTGTGCTTTTAACACTTGCTTCTGGGGCTGTATCGAGGGGGCCATATATACGCGTATCTGGTGGAGCAGTGTTGGTCACGAAGAGCTCTGAATCTTGAACATCTTCCATGKTTTTCAACAGAGAAAGACAGCATTTTTGCTGCACGGCCACACCAATCGTATTTTCTCCAGCAGGCTGCTAAGCGTAAGTTATAGCTGTGCGGAGCAATGAGCGGGCCGTGTTGCGAGATTGACTCTCACAYTGGTGGCTATTAATGAGGTTGCTTGAAGAGACCTCCCGGAACCGGGCTGCATCTTGTGTTGAAGGAATCAAGCTTAGCCTAACTCCAGAGGCACTTTGCTGGCTAATACCTTTGCTCCTCYCCCTGCAGAGAAGCCCAAACCACCCCAAACCTCTTCGCATGACATCTGGTATAATCACTGACATCTTCAGAAGTGAATACAAGGTACCACTCTCCTTCACTGTGACTTGGCCACATCCTGCAGAAAAAGAGGCTGCGKCTCCCTCGCCCTGTGCTCGCACATACCCACAGTGCCACACAATGCAAGGCAGAAGTGCAAGGTAAGCAAGGTAAAGGTGTTTGGGCTGGGATTCCTTCACCCTGCACTGAGACTGTCTGCCCGGGTGCCCGGAGGCTGAGCCACCAAAGGACACCCAGGAGAAGAGGGGGAGGCAGAACGGAGCTGCCACTTCACTTGCAGTAGTAAAAAGCTGCACGTAGAAATAAAAGAGGGGGATCTGCATGTCTGCATTGGCCTATCTGAGTGTACAGAGCTGCAGATTTTTCCCAATACAACGGTTCTTGTGATTTCTCTTGTACTATAAACTGTAGCCTGATAGCCAAGTTTAGCTGTGGGCTCCGTCAGAACGCTTTAGGMGTGTGGTAAGTAATAGACATGAACATGCTCCAAGGCCGAGAGGAGGGACACGTCCCCAGCGGGAGCCCGCGCCAGCTCACCCAAGGGCTGGCCTGGCGCCCGGCCCGCTCTGCTCCGCAGGAGCTGCCGCCACTGCCCGAGCAGGAGYGCCGAGCGCCCTGCCGACGCTCCCGCCCGCTCCGCACTCCCACAGCCGCCTCCCTCCGCTCCCCCGGGCACCCAGGGACCCTGCCGGGGCAGGAAGCTCCGAAGAATTACATATATATACACACACACATATATATACATAGGACTGTGTACATTGGCTGCTGCCAAAATCTACATGCATGAAAGAAAATCCCCTTAAAGAAACGGGAGCATCTCGGCGCACCTACTGCTCCATGTATAGATGGGAATTGGGGCAGACCTAGAGCCATTTGGATCTTGTTGAATGGGGGACTTTTTGTGAGCCTGGTAGGCAGAAGCTGCTTGCAATTTTTATTCCTACTGGAACGATGCATAAAAGCTGGAGACAAGGGATGACTGTTCACAGCAAAACAAACATTTCTTGCAACACAATTCTTTTCCTCGGAAGAGTACAGGAAAGGGTTAGGAACTACCTCGCCAGTCCTCATGTAGCTGGTCTCTCATCTGAGGTTCAGAGCTATTCTGCTTCTGATCTGCTCATTGAGCCAAAGCATTAGACCTGGGACACCCTGCAGAGCAAACAAGGAAATCTTCACTAGTGTTAAGTTTTTCTATTGTAAACTCTTTTTCTTTCCTTCCAAAAGAAAAAAAAAAAGGGTAATGATAATTTTAATAATGATAATTTTAAAGACTTCTTATTTCACTTTAATTTAAAAATAGTAAAAATCCTCTATTTACATTCACACTGACATAGTRCTGTTTTTAAATACTCTTATTAAGTCTAATCAAGCTCCTCCAAATGTGTTTTTTTGGTATTGTACAGAACTCAACAGCTTGCTTTCTTTGGTGTATAAAAAGCATTACGGGCAATTCTGCTGCAGTGTAGCAAAGAAAACAGAGGCACCAATTTTGTCCCCTGGTATGTGCCCCAAAGGTGTTTTAAGGGAGGCTGAGGTCTTTTCTGAGACTTTATTTGCACTTGATGGTCTAGACGCTTTCGCAGGTTGCACTGATTAAAAAAAGGAAAACCCTTAATTCGAAAAGTTGGATACACCAAAATAGTTTAATTGCATGGTTGAGATGGAGAAGGAGATAAATTAACACGGTGACAGCAGTGGCTACTAACTCTCCCTTCCCGCATTTACTGGGTGCACTCAGGGGCACCGTCCTCRTGCCACAGACCTTCCCAGAGCAGGTCACAGCTCCCACCAGGAGAGGCACCCGGGGTCCCACCTGGGGAGACGAGGCCGGCTCTGAATGAGCTTTGCTCTTGTGAGTGCTCCCGGCGCAGTCAACGTGCCCGCCTGGACACGGGAGCTTGGCAGCTGTGAGGCCTTGTGCATGCACACGTGCTGTAAAGTTAGCAAAAAGTCTTTTTTCTTTTCCCCAAATTCACTCTTCAATATTAAGTAACACATATTCATTTATCTGGTGTGAAATGTATAACACCTATGTAAGTATATGTAAGTATATATACATATATATATACTGAAAATATATAGTGTTTGCAAAACAACTGAAAAGGCTTCTAAAAAGAGATAAGGTACAAGGCAGTTTTCTTCAGGTAGAACTGCAGAACCTTTCCAGTATTTTTGCACTACTCTTCCAGTGCAAAACTGTTGTAAAGAGAACCGTAATCCTGGTTCTTGCTTCATCTAGAATAATAATTTAAAAAATGTGTGGTCCCGAGGGCTTTATGTTGCAGGGCTGGGGCAGGGTAGAGGAGGAGAGAGTAGCTGGGACATCCCTGAAGCTCCCAAGGGGCCTGGTTCTGCACTGTGCTCGCTGGGCCTGCCCTGCTGTCTGCTCAGCTACATTGCAGCATTTGCTTCCAAACAGAAAACGAAAGGTCTAAGGCAGGCCCTTCTAACAGACTCGTGCAGTTTGGAGTGCTGCTACACTTTATTTCCAAGGTGTCTGTGTGAAAGCAACAGAAGACCCTGAAGTTCTGTTTCTAGGGAGGGACAAACCCATTGGATGGTCAAGTGACGCTATGACAGAGAATTGATCAGTATAATTCTAGAAGAACAGTATAAATCCATTAAGCTGGCAGTTGTCTATGCCTGATAACCCTGTTGTAGATACTAGCCTCTTCCTCTCGCAGAAATACTAACACAGCACTATAAAATTTGGAGTTTCTTTTCATGTCTGCCCCATCCCAGGGGGATCTCAGCCTGAAATTCTGCTCCARGGGATACTGCACATAATCAGTCCCTTTGAAACAGCTTCAGGAATGCTGAATCCATATCAGCGCTCCTGCCAATTATGCTCATGGCACTGCAACAGGGCTGCAATTCCAGCCACCTTCTAACTCTGCAATAAAACTATTGTCACAGTCAGCAACTAAATTTGCGTCACTCGGGACCACGTGGAGGCTGCTCTGAAACTTACTGTATGTGTGTGTGGTGGTGCCAAACGTTCCCACGACATGAACCTACTCAAAAGGCCAAGGAAAGCAACAGGTAACAGACAAATCTATTTTTTTCCCTCTAGATTTGCTTTTTCAGTGTGAGAGGCACTTCCAGAAGACGCATGGCTAATGCAAACAATATCTATAAACTTCCCTCCTTTCTTATTTCCTTTCCTTCTTCCTTATTTCCCTTTCGGCAGGCATAGCTCCAAAACAAATGCTTCAACCCAGAGGGCTGGAACTTAATCTAAAAACCTAGAGAGCTGTGGTGTATGGCCTCCCTGCACCACTTTTACCATAATTTCAGCTTAGATTTGCATATTAAAGGTACAGGATAAATCCTTGCATAAATGACATGCCTACATGTGCATGTGTGGTGTTTCTCCATCGGCTCTGTAGAAATGTTATTGCATCCTGGGAATTTTATAATCCTCTCTGCAATACATTAAGAGCCAAGGTAACAAATCGGTTTGTGTAAACAATACTATTAAGACTGCTATAAAATCCTGTTGAGGACACGTTCAGGGTGTGATGTGAATGAATAATATAGTTCATGAGAAGGCACAGGCAGGAATATGGATTCATCCGGAATAAAAGTTTTCACACAAGATTAGTCAGGAAAAGAGGAAACAGCAACACAAGGTTGACTGGCAACACAGGGTTGACTGCTCTTCACGTTACGGGGCTGTTAGCTCTCCACACCTGCAGCCTGTGGAGGCAGGGAAAGTCCTTCTTCACTCCGTCGTGTTTCCCCACATTAGGTTCTATCAGCAGCCTCATAGTTCCAGCACTGCACATTTCAGCAGCCCTTTGCCAGTTCTTCATGCACTGTTATTACCACCTCATGGAAAACGCCTTGAAATCTCCACTGCTGCAAATGCAGCTGCCTTCGTTGCTCTCATCCATTTGTAGACTGTGACAACTGCAGTCCACAGTCTTGTAAGATCAGCAAAAAACAAACAGTTCCATGCTTTTGTCTAGCTCATAAAACAGTAACGTGCTGCTGTGCTTTCTCAGCCATTTTTGAAGGCAAGTCTGTCTCTCCTACCACACCAAGTCCATGGTGTGCCACGGATGCATGGAACTGATGCTGTCACTGATGGGTGGCCGCCTCTCTATGGATTTCATGAGAGACTTCACTCTCTGTCGTGCCTCTATGTCCCTGCTAATGATCCTGCCTAAGTTCACAGGGCCCCAGCTCCAGAGCAAAAGCATTATGAGTGTGATGCACACAGTCCTTGAGCGCACAGTCCTGGAGCTCCGCAGGCTGCAGAGCTGCTCGCGAGGCAGCTCCTAAACCCTCACCATTTACAGACTCACAGTTGAAAGGAGATSTCAGGAGTTTCAAAATGAGGTGGGAATATTAATCTTGTCAGAAACCCTAAGATTAACAAAACAATTTCTTGACTCAGAGCCCAGAGTCGTGCTGTGATATTTGACTGTTTGTCTTCTCAGGTGAAAGGGTGCTCCAAACACAAAGTGGTTTCCAAAATGAAGTTTCCAAACACGTTACATTATAGTACAGACAATGTTCAAAAAAACAGCATTTATTTTTCTCCAAAACAATAACAGTTTGAAAATATTAAACAATACTGAACTGTCCCTATATCTTGTATGAGACCTCAGAACTGGAGCCTGGGGTTGAGCAGGGCACTAACGGGCAACAGCTGAGAGAGAGGGCTACTGTGGTCCTGCATTTCTGAGGAGCACACCAATTATTCCTGCGGGATCCTGAGCTCATCATAGGAACTGCAGTGATATACATGTCAGCATGTCTTCAAACAACGCACTCATATATTACACCTGGAGTTGCAAAGACAGGGACAAAGAATGTAGAAATATGCAGCTGTAGAGAGGAGACAAAGAGAGGCGGAAAACTCAACCGTTTGGTGGAATTTGCCAGTCCCTCATTGGTACTTGAAGATTGATCAGCAGCCTCTTCATCTCGTGCTTGCTACTCGCTGCTGCCACCACGTGTTACTGCAATTTTTCTTTGTTTTTCTTTTGAGCTCTCAGTACCTCTTGACGTGGAAACGTCCACTGGGTACCGAGGTGGGATAAGAAGGAGATGGATATCGCTACCCGGGCGAACAACAGTGAAATGGGCAAGCTGGTGCTTGGAAGCCTGGGCATTAGCCCAGTCAGGATAAGAAACTCCAGAAGATCCCTGCACTTGCAAAAACTCTGCATCCTGAGCAGTGCACTCATGCTTGTAATATCACTGGAAGGTTCCTGCATAATGCCCATGGTCTGGCAGTATGCCTGTTGCCTAAGGAACGAAAGCTAGTCCTCCACTTTGGCATTATTAAATAGAGTAATTGCAGATATTTTTATTATCAGTGCAAATGACTAATTAGGAGGTCTTTAACATTTGCTGTGTCACTGTGAGATAACACGATGGGCAGTTGCCCCAGTGCCACTACGTACTGTGCTGGAAGCAGGAGAGCCTCAGGACAGCTAATTCTTACAGGCAGTCAGTGTTGCTTGATTCTCTGCTAAATTTACTTCACTCTAAATAACCCTCAAAGGATGACATTTAAGTGACAATCTGTTGATAGCTAATCACAAGTTAGCTTGCAGGATATCATTGCAATGGGATATCTCAATGTGAGAGCTAAGGTTCGTGTAACAATTTGCTGGTTTACGGCCCTGTTCAGGGAAACACAGAGCATATGCAGGGCTGAGCTGCTCTCTGCTCCCTTTGTCTTGCAAGGTCTGAGAGCACATGCCTAGGTACAGATGCAGCATTACCAATTCTCACTTTATTTAATGTATTACCAGCACATACTACTGGGCCAAGGAATGATTTCAGAACATCAGCTTTCATCTAAAACAGAAAGCAAGGTTAGTTTCAAGCTTTCGGTGACAGAGAGGACTTGCCCATGATCAATTCTGCTCCCAAACCAAGAATATTTGTGAAGATGTGTGCATCAAACCACAGGACCCTCTAGGCACTCGTGTTCCTCATGTGAAGGTCTGCGTGCTGAAAGTTCCCCTACAGCCAGTGCAAAGCCAGCAAAAAGAGAAAACAACTTCAGCTTTCAGAGGAAAAGCTCTGGCATGATGCAAGGAAGTCCCTTTTCGCTGTGAGGTCAGCAGAGCACAGAGACCGTCCAGGGAGGTTGTGTGGCCTCCATCCTTGGGAGATAAGCTCAAGTAGCCTCACTCTGACAGGCTATTGCTGTGAAAGCAACCAGAATTAGACCTGGTTTCCGTGCTCATAGCCAGAGAAAGTGTCTAGTAAGTGTGTGTGCGTGATCATCCTGTGTCCTCCTGGCCTGCCTCCCAAAACAGGCTCAGAACAAGGCCTTTTCGGCCCTTCAAATGGCATCAAGTTTAATATTCCGAACTCTCAAACTTCCCATTCCCAACCCTCTCTGGCATTACATTCTCTTCATACCTGCCCCAGTCTGGGACCCGATGACAGCTCAGGCCCCAGGCTCTCTGCAGTTTTATGTAATTAATATTCTGTTTTCTTCTATTGCTTCTTCCATTTTTACCTTATCCTGAAATGTTTCATATGAACACACTTTTCTACTGCCCAGGCATTTTTGCACTTAGAATAACAACACCAATAGAATAATAAACATACAATAATAAACACCAAGAGTCTCCTATCATAGAAAAAGGAGGGATTGTGTCTGACCTCAGCTCTCTAGAGTGCTGACAATAAAGCGCTACTTGGAATTCATGGAGCTGTGACATCTTCCAGTTTAGGGGCGAGAGACGGACAAGAGTTTTGTGCTGTTTTCTCTGGCCTTTAGTTAAGTTAGATTGACATAAATTCTTTCATGCTCAGCAGAGGAAAAAGTTTGTGGCTGCTCTAATTTTCTTTAAAGCTAAGAAACAGATGTAGGTGCCCTCTATGCTGAATGCCCTGCAATCTTAAAGTACCCAGTATCACCTTGCTGGAGCTGCCACTGCTGCATTCAACAGAAAACAGAAAAGAAAGAAAAAAAAGATGGACAGAGGCATTCAAATCAGATTAGAAGAATAAATAAAGGTAATGTTTCTTTAATAGGATAATCCATATGAGACTTTTCTACTGAGTACTGAAGGATCTACATGAGCTACCTCTAGGGCAAGTCTAAAAAAATACTGCAAATTATTTAGGCAGTCATTAAATATGACCTTTGTTCTTGGCAGCAGCACAAGGAAAGCAAGAAATAATTAAGCAAGAGATTGTTCAAAGCACTACTGACCGATTTCAACACGGAGCTTGTTTTCTGCTGCGAGATGTTTTTGCCTTTCTTTGTTTCATTTTCCCATGTTGAAAGTAAAACACGAATTTCATTTTAGCATCTACAAACCCAGTTATGATAATTAGTTATACATTTAGACTTGGCATCACTTATTTTCACAGGCGCTGCAGCATCCGGCATTACTGTTTATAGTTTTATGTTTCTGGGTTATGAATTTTTTAGTAATCATCTGGAATCTGCCAAATAGAGATCGGTGTATGCCTCAGCTCTGGAGAAATGGCAGCACGAGGCCTTCAAGGCATAAGAAATAAATAAGAAAAAACCTTGAAAAAGCCTTCAGTACTTTGCTCCTTCATCTCACTGAGCAGAACTAAAATAGTCTAGCAGTTTAAATAATAGTACCAGACATCAGCCCTGTCTAGCGACGGGGGCTGTAAGGGCTTTCCGAAATGTCTAAGTGTCTGGCTCCTACATGCCACTGGATTGTCATGGAATGAGGCAGCTCAGCACTTGCAAAATCCCGGGGGAACCAGAGTCTTCAGATATTTAAGTAGTGGTACAAAGATTTGGATTCTTTCAACACAAGAATCCAACAAATTTTATTTTTAGGAGTCTACTTACAAAAAAGTCACCTTTCTACTCATGCCCAGTGAGATACAGTACAGCAAAATACACACAGGGAATCTCTTTTAAATAGCTGCATTACTGGCTCATTTAGCTTGGAAGTCTAGTTTATCCTCTCAGTTTTTGTGAATGAGACAGAACATTTGTCAACATTGTGAGAATTATCAATTTGAATAGGGTTAAGATCTCCAGGTTTTCCCAGAAAGCCCTCACCAGGACACCTTACTGAGAAGAACGTGGCACTGCCAACCTTGAGGGAAGATGCCAAACCACAAAAACTGTCAGGCTTTAGAAGTTGCAGGACTTCAAGGACTGAAATAACACCAATTTCTTTTTGTGTAAATAGTAAAACTTGGGCAGACTATGGTAGATCCTACTATAAAGTCAACTGATGGTAGAGGTCTGTTATGCATAATTGCTTTTATTTCCTTGCTTAAACCTCCCTATTTCATCTGAATTACTGCAGTCAACCTAAACAACATGAACAATTCCCAATTAAAATATATCACAAACTGAATAAGATCAGCAGTGAAAAGTCAAACGTTGTACTCAATGCTGCAAGCAGAGGCCAAGAACGATATGAACCTGTTGGAGAAAGCCAGTGTGAGAGCAATGCATGTGATGCTGTCAAAACACGATGTTTTATAAAAACAGGTGAAAAGAATTGTAGTTTTCAAGCAAGGAGAAGAGTTAGAAGAAATCAGATAGTGCTTCAAATATGTAAATAGATGATATGAAGAAAAATGGAACAATGGGATGAACTGTTTATTGCAATATCCCTTTTGGACAGGATGAGCAGTCTGTAGCAAGGCAGATTTAGGTTAGACCTGAGGAGAAGACCTAACAATGTAGTTAATTAATTGGGCTAGTTTAGAACAGGATTAGGTAGGCTGGAGAGCACAGGACACTTAAAACCACCACGAGGCCTTAACAGTGTCTGCCAGGTGTGGGCCTGGGGATGGGGTAGGTCTGGCTGGCTCGGCTGTGGGCTTGGGACTGGAAGAGCCCTCAGGCTCCTTAGCAGCCCTGTTTGCTGGGATTCGGTSATTCATCACGCTGAAGAGCCTTTCTGCAGTTACTGCAACCAGCAACATTGGTTGCAATATCAAAGCCGTTTCACTCATGGGATGCACGAGCACATGTGGATAGCAGTTCTCCGAGGAGAAGAGCATCGCATCAGTCATATTATTAATTTGTTCCTGTGTCTGCAGCCATCTGACGTAAGAAATGTTARTTATCAAGAGCCCTGTTAGTGGACAGCATCTGGTTTCTTTTAGTGTTTTGAAGGTTAGAGGACAGCTGCTCTGCAGCGGCTTCATGTCTGTGGCTTAAAAGGCCACTGAGATATCAGCTCATGCCAAAAATAAGGCTTTGTTAGTTTTTTCTTAAGATAATACATGGAGAATCAGTTCTGAATCTCTAAGTGGCCAACGTGTAACTCTAAATGACATGTCATCATGCTAGTCACGTCACAAAATTAAACTGATTAGGAACAAGTCAAATAACTGATGTCATTTAAAAGTTGATGTAAGCAAAATGTAAGCARATAGTATTAATAGACACAGTACTGRCGTTACATCATAGTGAGGCTATGTTTTACCAAAAAGGGTAAGGATTTCCTTAAAAAGGAAGRGGRAAAAAAAAAAGAGATCTTGAGTGTGAATAAAACTTTCAAGCTGACTAGAGGAAATAAAAGCATGGAGTTAGATTCCCAGATACCTGTGTCAGGTTGGGAAATGGAACTGGTGGTGCCTTGTGTGCAAGGGAATGTGGCACCAGCACCAAAGCATGTGTGGTGACCTGTGGCTTTCTTTGGTCTTTCAACTATAGGAAGGCAAGAACCAGAAATGACATTCAAACTGTATCCAGTCCTGAGAATAACCGCTTGATTCATTACTGATATTCTCCCGCACTTCAGCTCCAAGACCTATTACTTAACCTCAACTCTCATCCTTATATATTCAACTCAAACACAAATCCTTCTCCACTCTTACAGGAGCTCAATTTCTTATGTCTTTACCATCTTGAATACAAGCGAGGTTAAATAAGAAAAATTCTCTGGGCTTTTCCCCATAACAATAAATAAAGATTTCTTCTTTCTTAAAAAAGCACTCGAAATACCTCATCCCCGGTCAGCATTTATTTTAGAGACAAGAGTAGTTTATCAGCCTCCCCTCTACTCTCAGAAGAGACTTTCTGTGAGGATGCAGTGAAGTCCTCTGGGCAGTGCCCTGCTAGTCCTGTATGCACTTCTGGTGGGCAACAGGACACTGATACTGGACAAATGAAGTAGCAGAAAGAACAGAGTTCACTGAGGTCCCCAAAGCTGCCCAACCCCAAGCACAAAAGTCCTTCCAAAGAGGTCTGCACTGCCACTTCTTTCTGCTCTTTGATGAGATGCTTTTTGGATAGTGCCTAGCTCTCCTCTCTCCTCCCTGCCCGGTGGTTGGAGCCACTGTGTATCCTCTGTGCCCCATCTTTCTGCACTTTTTGCTTTGTACTTACAGAAGATTATTCTTGCTTCAGCATGCTGAAAGAGCTGCTAGCCTAGCGAAARACACAGCTCAGAACCTATGAACATGTGATAAAATGCATTATTAAGTCCATTAGACTCTCATCATGGTTTGTCCTCTGTCATTAATAAGGTTATTACTGCATCTCATGTTTATCATCACATCCTCCTCTTGAAAAACCTGTCTGGAGGCATTTAATGTTTTTACAGCTCATCTCTAATATTTTTATTTTAATCTCTAGCTATTCAGTGCTGCCATGTGTTACAATGCAAGAAAAAGACGCCCATCAATTTCCTGAAGGACGGCGAAGTGGATTCACTTATAGCCACTTAAGGGAGCAAGCAGGGTTTATTCTGTTGTTATCCAGGGTTTCTGATGCTCAGGTCAAGGACAAGTACATCAGATCCTGCTGCTCACCAGAAGCTGCAATCAGAGACAAAATCTAGATGAGCTCATTTCTGTGATTCTCCCTCTTTTTTCACATTCTTATCTAGTACTTTGATGCAACTCCCATTTCATTTCTAGGGGACTGTAATATCTTTGGCTAGATGTAATTCATATTCTGTTCACCAGATATCTCAATAATTGTGTTCTTGTGGCTTAAAACAGAAACATTCACTTTTGGGGAAAAAGATATCAAAGCTAAGATAATGAACAAGCTGGCATTCTGGCATCCTTCCTTCTGCTCTTTTCTGCTCAGCTTAAATGATTTGACTTCCTAAGCCAATTCTTTAGCAAAAGTAATGCTCTAATTTTAGGCTTATCATATGGCCTACAAGACATTTTGTGTGTGTGAAGCTGCCATGTGGTTTCCATATAATGATTATTGTGCTGGGGGTCAGAAGAAGAAAGAATATTTAGAATCTCTTTCTAATTAATTCTGTACATTTCTGCAAGGGATTTTGCTCCAAGAGAGCTCTGAATAAATAAAATGCATGGCCTCACAACATGCTGCACAGTGCTCATTATTTTGCTATCCTAATAAACTCTGACTGCCTTTGCAAACAGATGCTCCAAATAGTGTTCTTAATTAAATATCAAGGGCCAGGCTCAAATGGTGGTCCATGCCAACAGAAGATAGCACAAATCTTGGCACAGGGCCCCAGCCTAACAAAAGGATGGCTGTGAATGCCCCAAACACTTGCGGGCCCCCCTGTATTGTGGGCAGACTTGCCAGACATCAGGATGTGATGTGAACAGTCTGGATTTTGGGGTGTCTCTCAGGTGTCAGGGAGGCAGCCCAGTCCAGACGGTGCAATGCAGATGGCTGCTCGACACTGTTACTCTTGAACACCTTGGACATTCTGCTGCTCTACAGTCAGGAACAGATAGCTGCTTAGTTATATCATCAGCGATCACCAGGATGAATATTTTAAATCTTTCTGTAAAGATACAGGAGAAAAGAAGAAGAGCTAAAGCAGCTGGCAGAGCCATGAAGCGAGCTTTCGCTTAAACAACGTCTCTCTTCTCCTTGTTGACTTATGGGGATTTTTCTGTTAAATAATGGATGTGCAATAGCTTTTAGATGTTAGGGGAGATGGCAAAAGACYCTCTTTTGTGGATGGGGAGTGGTTCTTGTTGCTCAGCTTTCTGGTGTTCAGCCTTGCCAAGCAAAGGAGACAGAACACTTGCGAGAGAGAGACAGCGTAAATTGCAAGAGGCTCTTTTCTTTGAGGTGACAACTCCCGATCCACATCAATATTGCAAAGTATAACCTTTCTCAAGAAGGCCATGTAGCTTATTTGACCATCATGACTGGGCTGCCTTTCTGGTCCAGTCCTAGAAATTTCAGAGATTTCCTGATAGTGTTGTGTTGGCAGCCTCATCTGAAGTACCATTGATGAAGAYGGACAAGTACAACGACCAATCTGCTCAGCCACTCCATTGTAACCAACAAACAATACGAATCCAGCTGATGCAAACATTTCATTTAGATCATCTCTGCTCCTAAGTTCACTGCTCTGCTGGAAAAAAGAAGTAATCTTTTGAATTGGTAAACTACTAATGGTACCTCGGACTAGTAAGCTAAACTATTTGCAAGAGACMTATATAAAGTCAGGGAAACAGAGGAGGCATGGGAAATGAAGATAATATTGGAGAGGCAGCAACTTACTTTTCCTAGCTCTGTTGTTTCCTGTTTTCCTCCTCCATCTTATTGGTCAAGTTATTTCTTTGGCTCAGCCTAGACTCAAAATCATGGGTACCTGGGGAGTCAGAGCTCGAAAGCTTTCGAGGCCTCCCCCCCTTGCAGCCTGACTGATCTTCTCCCAAAAGTCTGTTGTCTGCTTTCCATGGTATCAAATGTAGTAGCTGACCTCAGGCTTCTTTATTTAATACCCATAGTGTGAGCACTCTCCTTGTGTAGTGTGGAGTAGGATTCTGTTTATTTTTAACCCTGCTATCTCTTGTGCAGGGCAAAAGACTTCTCAACTTCAYAGAGCAAAGAGAGTTAAAAATGTTTTTGATTTATAGGACCGTTTACCCTCAACCAGAACTGGGCACCTCAGTCCACATTTTCCCATAATATAGACACAATTTCTAGGGCACAGAGAACAAGGTGGTACCTTGTCTCCCTTTGCACTTTCTTGGGAATACTCCCAAGAGGAKCTAGCTGGAGACTCCAGCAGGTCAGCACAGTCAAGGAAAGGCTTTTGGGATATGCAGAGATATTTTTGGTTTCTTATCATTCTTTTTGCTGTGTTCTGACTGGCTCTGGTGCTGCCTTTCCCATGATTGCTTCATTTCATCATCACCCATTTCTTGGTCTGTCCTTTTCCCCTTTCACCTCTTCTGTTCAGACTCATCCTCATTCCTCAGTTTTCTGTCTGTATGCCAGATTTCCTCCTAATTAAGAAAGGAAATTACAAAGCGGAAGGRGAAAGAAACCCTGTGAAATGATCATGCTGCTTTTTGTCATCATTCCAACAATCTCATTGCTCATGGGTTATACTCCTCTYCCTACTCCATTTCTGTCTAATCCATTTGGTTTTAGAAAAGCTATTTTAGTTTTGGGTATGTGTATCTTTGTCCACAAAAATGGAAGATCGGGTGAAGGAAAAAAAAAACATACAAAAAACTCCATCAAAACTGACTATATTCCCTCTAATAAAGTATTCCTCCAACAAAACAAGAGAATTTAGTGTTGATATACAACTTATTGCTACAACAGTCAGGTAAGAAGTGGCATTCCTGCAAGCATTCCAAGACCATCCCAGTCAATGAGCGTTCCTGCATACCAGGACTCGTGGTACCTTATCAGCAATGAATTGCATTCCCTGTGCGTCAGAAAAGCTTTTGCAGCATGCCAGAATCYGGACTAGTTCTCACAAGCCCTCGTGTTTACTCGGTGGACAAACAAACACTAAGACTTTCAGTGCGAGCTGCTTTCACCAAGCTGACTGCRCAACAGTGAGGGTTGAGGTCGTGAGCGGTGGTCACATTCACTTTCACAAAGGAAAAGTCAGTTATTTCTGACTGTGCAATTGTCCTTCCACAATGATTTGTCCCTTCTTGAAATTATTTACGAGTTTGCCTGGGTGCAACCAATTGCCCTTTCCAGTATAAATGTGGTCTTAAGCAAATATCAACATTTCTGAGTTCTATGCAGAAATGAAGACAAATATTTTTTTCATATCAACTTAGAGCTGCAACAACAAACAACACAGCTGGAAGAAAGTTTTAAAAGAATTGTGAATTTTTTGGCATCAAACAGATAGAACAATCTTAGAACTGTAGCACAGTGGATAGGACCGGGCAGCTTTGGAAGGATTCAATCTATTTAATTGACCCTTGCAGTGCAAATCCAAAGATGTTGACACTCTGYCACACAGATTTGTATTTATCTGCAAAAATATACTACTCAAGTGACAGTGACACTATTGACACTGTATTGCAGTGTCATTCAGTATCATCTGCATTTTTTTTTTATAAGAAAGATAAAATGTGATTCTTTCAGTGTGCCCCTTACCTCAAACACATATTGTACAATCCAGCTGCCTTTTGCCACATATAGATGCTCAGATCCCACTGGAGCAATTTCTGGAAATTATTACCAATGGCTGCAGACATGGAATAGTGTGGCAATAAGCAGCCTGTAAGAGAAAGAGCTCTCTCCTCCAGCGCATCGTGGTCATGTCCATGCATCAACTATGCAAAGACATTACACACTTTTATAGGAAYGACTGAAAAGATTTAATGAGTCTGCAGAGCACATTCTCTGCATGGRGTAATGCTTCAGTGCAATCGGTGTCTGTTGAATGAGGCATACGAGTTATCTCAGGCGACCTGATTAGTCAGGAAGAGTGTTTCCACTCTTGGAAAGAGATCATTATCARCGGCAAGGAAGGCAGCAAGCCCATGCTCGGCGTGAACCCCGCRCTGCTGACGTCACCGCTCCTTGAACTCCTTATGGAAAGCACGTGAGACGCTGACGTGGAGGTAGAGCAAACAGCTCCACGGCCTCATCACGGCAACAGCAATACAGGTGTGAGAGGGCGGACTAGCTTGGAGAGGAAACACTAGGAAAAGGGGTTCTCTAGAAAGCAGCAAGTGCCGATTTTGTCTGTACCCTAAAGGGGCCACTTCCATCCCGACCTTCCATCTGCCCCGCACGTGCAGCGATTGCTGCGAGGCGCCTGGCGAGCTCCTGCCTCGGGAACTCGCCGTGCTCCGGGGTGTTTGGTGCTGTGTTCACACGCGGACGTGCCCCGCTGCGAGCCGCGCGCCTCCGCTTGTGCGCTGCTTGGCCCACGGGCCTGCAGCTGCTGCCAGAGGGCTCTCTGCTGACAACAGCTCTGTCTCCTCCCAGCGTGTCTGCAATGCCACTTGCACTTCCTTTTCTTTTTTCCCTGTGTAGGACCAACTGAAATATCGCAGTATGGAAMCTGCCATGCAAGCAGCAATGTATTATTCAAGTGGGTGGGCTTTGACATTTCAGTGTTTCAGCAAATCAAAAGTTAGACAGTTTCAACAAAGCAAAGTCAGCACCACCGGTTCATTTAATGCTGCCAAATCTCCTACTYCGTCAGGCTACTGGGTCCCCAGATTTCACCTCGTGTCTATCTGCTTTTCACATGTCAGTGTCCCGAAGACCCAGCCTACTTTAAAAGTAAGTCTAAACGTCTCCCAGGTTCTCCTTCTGGACTCTTTTCCAACACCTGCTTCAGAGCTTTTAGCATCTGGTCGCTGGCAGCTGTTAGAGCAGTTCTGCCTTCCTGAGCCCGCGGTGCCAGGGCCACCCATCTCGCCTGCTTACACACTGCTGGCCRTGGCCACCTTGCATGGGCTCCAGCCTCGGTGCAGCATTTTCTAGCCCTGCTACCAATGCTAATAAACTGATGATATCCTCTTTAAAGACAGAACTGATTACAAAATGTGTACCACAGTCAAGACTAAATGATTTGTCACAGGTCAGCGGCACACTAACATTTATTCATTTAAGTTCACAAAGGATTGAATGAAAACATCCCAAATGAGCTCGTCCACATGAGGACTCTGTCAGGGTCAGGAAGTCTGCTGGAGCCTGCGGGAGTGCTTTGTGTACCATCGGTATATGGTCGTCCTGTTACAATCTTCCTTAGAGTTCCACAGTTGCTAGCAGTCAAAAACATGGCACTGACTCAGCTGGATCCTTGCCTGATATGACATAGTGTTTCATTTTTTATGATATAGGACTGTACTTACAAGAGTTAAATACTTCCAGGAACCTCCTGGATGGAGAAAGCCAACAAGAAGATTCAAAGATGCCTTTGAGTGAAGGTCTTGAATGACAGCGCTRTTGATTACACTGTTAACAGCAGCAAAACAGGGAGGACTGGAGAGGATTTTAAAAGAAAATCCKTTCATCTTTGGTCAACTTAAGGCTGAAAGTTTTTTAGACCCATTCCCTAGAAGCCGGCGCTCTGTTTTCCAGAGTTTCTTGGTTTTCCTGGGTTCCCACATTGGTTTATCAGCACTTTGAGACTCATCACAGAGGTGCCGGCTGCTCCTCGCCCTGCCGAGGGGCCAGCGATACCTCAGGGAGTGCCTAGGAGGGAAGCAATCTGCTCCCTGCTAGGGGATGAATCGTGCAGGCCATGTGGTTCCTCCATGCTGTGCACATTTGGCGGTGCTGCTTTTGCATACAAAACACCTGACATACATATGCGACTGGTGCAAGGGCAAACAGACCTGGCTCTGGTCACTCATTAGGTGTTCCTAGTGCTGGCTTAAGGAAATTAAGCTCAACCAGAATGTGCTCAGCTCCTGCTTTGCCATCCACATYTATTGACAACCTAGCAGTTCAGGAGGAGAACTTGGAAACTGGYGGTTTGGCTGGTGTTGTTGGGCTGGTGGCAAGTGCCTGGGCTTGCAGAGAGCAGGGGGACAGTAACTGTTGGCACAAGAGAGGCCGAAGGGCCCCCTGGTCCCAGCTCTACAAGTCAGGTCTCCTGACAAGGGCCCTGCGGCTTTGGATGGGGCAAGGACAGGGCTGCCTCTCTGCCCACGGATGCAGGGGTTGCCCACACTGCTCCTTGTTCCCTCGGCGCTGGCACACAGCCCTGATAACACATGCAACCAGTTGCTTGAATTTAAGGAATTTTGAAGAGTCATGCAGAATCTGGGTCAGTTTGTTTCTCCTTGCAGAGGATGAAAGTGGCCGGTGCTCTAGCTGCAGGTAATGCAAACGTGCCCTAAATCCCTCCGAGAGGCAGGCTGTTGCACACAATATGGCTTTATTGCTCCCCTGTCCTTGCAGCTGTTTTGTTTTAATTATCTCTACTTCAGCAGCACCTCAAAGACCCTGCTGCAAAGCGGACACCATTTTTTGCTAGCAGAGCAGAATGTAAATCAGGTCTTTCTCCAAAGAGGTGGTGGTTTCAGCGTATCTGCAGCTGAGGAAGACCCGAGGGAGCAGAGGTGCAACMCGTCACGGCACTGGCACACAGACATGCACCGGTTTCACTGCCAAACGGGGACAGCAGCCAGTTTTCCTGATTCCGTGGCACATACYCACTTTTGCATTCACCCTGAGGCAGGCCCCAGTCATCACACCTGCATTTAGCTTCTCACTGCAAGGATTTCTGTTTACGGAAATCCAATATTATTCCAGGAATCACACTCCTGATACAGTCACGGGTCACAATTAGACCTGCTGGCACAATACCTGGCTCTGTGAGTGTCCCTGCTGCTGTCCCAGAGGTGGGTCTGAACTGTGATGATTAACGTGGAGTTTGCTCTTTCCCGCTCAGTGTGTCTAAAAGACCTTTGTGAATGAGCAAGCTGCCCGCGTACGGCTTGGSAAAAGCCATGGGATTAGCCCTCCTCGCTGTCGGGAGCCCATCTCACAAATAGTCATACCCGCACTCTTCCAGAGTTTGCATGGAAGCAAGCGAGCAAGCTAAAGCAGAAGTCAGCAGAACCATAACGCTCCCCAGATTAGTAAACCCAGATTGACAACCCCTCCAAACACCAGSCTTGCAGGAAGACAGCTAAAAATGATGATGGCTAAAACTTTAGAAGAGTTTGATATAACTCTGCAGTGGAAATTTCCTTCTCAAACAAAGCCATTTGAGAGCGAAGAGGAAACGTGCGGTGGCGGCAATGACTGTCATCAACAGCATCTCCATGACCCTCTTCCGCAAATAGCCTTGACCACAAAAAGGGAGAAGTGCCAGACACTCATAAAATACTYCTTATTTTGTGATTTTAAAGGAAGTGCTCAAAATACTATGCACTATGGTGGAGGGCAGCAACAGAGCATAGCTCAGGCTACATTAAGAAATTATCTACTTTTAACTGAGGAACCTCTACGGGAATTGGCAATCACATCTCCTTCAGCACACTGTTATTTATCTATCAGCAGAACCACACATGGTGTTTAACAGACAAAGGGAAAACTAAAATCCCTGGAGCATGAGTTTGCTAATCATAATTAGAACTAATCAGATTGGAAGATATTTGTTCAATTATTTTTGCTGCATTCTAGTGCATTGTATGTGCTGGAAAATGCCCATTTATTAAAAGAGGACTTTCTGCAGRAAAGGATTTACCTAAATGGATTTACTGCTTCACTTTGCTGAAAGAAAATGTTAATACAAGGAAACAATTAGACATATTCTGGAGGGAAACACTTGCTTTGTTTTCAAATTAAATTTTTTCTCTAAAAGATAAGTTAATATGTATTAAAATACACTAACAGTTTTGACATGGACATCAATGAAATGTTTCCAAAGTAAGCCTATTTCTTTTTCTTTTCTTTTTTTTTCTCTTTGAGAAAATTGCCAGGATTCTTACATTTTTCACCTCTCCTGGGCTTACAAACATGGGATGCAGCCGGCACAGGATCAGGCATAGGAGAAGTCAGAGAGTTTCTCAAGGAATGAGACCAGGGGAGCCTCAAGCCCCGGCAAATTGACAGGGCTTAAGGATGAGGGAGATAGCGGGGGGCACAGTGTGATACAGAGTACATGASTAAGGAAACGGCTGAGCCAGAAGAGGCTGTGCTATTAGGAAATGTCAGCATGAATATTTCATATGTTGACCCTTTTTTGTAGCTCGAGCATCTTCAAAGACAGTGACTGTAATTGACTTGAGGCTCCGGATAGAGGAGGCAATTCTTATCCCAGGAGACTGACACATATTAGCCAAGAAAAGGCAGTTCTTGACTATTCTGCATTGCTGCAGACCTTGAGTTCACGTGTTGCTTCCAGGATTGTCATCATTATCTGCCTCAGCCCTAATTCCATGCGGAATGTCACCTGTGTGTCTTTTTTATCTCTCTAGCTAATGTTGCAGTTTCATGTGAAAAGGCACTTCCAGCACAGGAAGGTATAATAAGGCTYGGTAGGCTGAAACTAGACAAGCTGGGATTACAAATTAGGTGAGGCATTTTTGCCCATCAGCAAAGGTAAGTAAACATTAACTGAGCCTAGAGTCCTTTTTTCCACAACTGGAAACCTTAAAATTATAACTGGTTGTTTCCCTAGCACCAAACACTGCCAGTGAACTTCAAGCAGGAATTAAGAGGGACATTATTTGGTGCGCACTGAGGGGAGACTAGGCTGGTGCCTTCTGGCCTGAGCTGCTGATTACCCTGAAGCAAACTCTCCTGCCTTCAGTATGAAATTTGTGAACCGAAAGCGACCTCTGCCTATGCCACAGCTTCAAGCAAAAGCTTTCTGTACTAAAAGCTGTTTTCCCAACCGGAATCCGCACAAAATCTCAKCCTAGGTATAGGATACGCATGGGAGCCCTTTCAATTACATACCCTCTGGTAAACGATGCAGCCTCTAATGGACTCATGGAGTGCAGGAGGGAAAGTTCGTGCCCTGGAAAGGTCYGTGTCCAGACCCCAACGTGGGCTTCTCCTCCAGCTGCCGAGGTCACGGTCCCTGCTGTCCCGCCCTGGGGGCCTCTCCCGCAGCGCTCCCGGGGGCTGCCAGGAGCCTGTGGTTTTGGGGGGCAGCACTGGGGCCCTCGCYGCTCCCCGCACGGCCACGGCTGGGCTCTGCCCTGGGGCGTCCTGCCCTGCCCGAGGAGCAGGAGCAAGGGCGCRGGCTGCTCCTCTCACTGCCCCGGCAGCTCAAGAGCACCACGGCACCTGGGGGCTCAAAACGAGGCGCTGGTTGAAGGGGATCGAAGCCCTSGGAGCAGAGGTTTCTTCACCAAAGAGCAAGATAGGTCTGTCCCATGTGGTGCTTCACAGCACCCAGTACAGCCGGTTGCTCCTTAGGAGCTCTGATGAGAAAGTCTGTGTGTATCAAGTAATAGATGGAAAAATAAATTCCCAAGTTTGCCTTTACTTTGTATCAGTTTCTTCTTTTGTCATCAAATGAGGTTGTTGCAATTGAATTTAAAAGTTAATATAGTCTAAAGTGCAGGCTGAACCAAACAGGGCAGCAAACATTTTACTAATCCATAAACTAGACAGAGCAAACTGCCGGCTGGGAATAACACTAAATGGGCTCTTTTGGTACTCAGTGGAATGTGAGTTTGATCAATTCACTCCAAGCCACATTAGTCTCATAAAAGCTGAGTGTAGCATTTTCTCCCAAGGGTTTCCTTTGAGGGATATTCCTCTCAGAGAGCAAGATCACACAGGCAATTAAGGATGATAATATTTTGGATGTACTGAGCAACTGGATGAGTCAACAAAGATCAAGACCGGCTTTCATCTCTTTTTTTTTTAAAATGCACTCACAAGTTCACAGTAGAGTTGTTGTCACTGAACTGGCAGAAACAGTAACCACCAGCCTGTTACGATCCCATGAACTGTATTTTACAGGAAAACACTTTCCAGGAAGCTAGCTGGCCAAAAAAATAGCGACCTTATTAACAGCCTGTGCTCTCACCCAGGTGGAGGAGAAGGTACTTAAATGTGTTACGAGCCTTTCTAGCATCCTTGGCACACTYTTACTTTTCCCTTCCAAATTAATCCACATTAACATTCCCACGTCTCAGTGATGGCTGCATTTTCATTACAGGTGCTGCTTTGCTTGTATATCATTGCTGTTCCACAAGCATGTAATTTATTGCTTAGAAAGGGTTTCTGGATGTTTTCCAGAATGTAAAATCACAGAGGCCTCTATTTGGTGCAGCAGACGACAGCAACTCTACCTGCATATATCCTCTCTCAGGCACACACACTTGGCTTTGAATGCTGACATTCATCYCTCGTCATAAATTCCTTTAACTAACCAAGGCAGTGCATTAGTATAATTATTAGCCCCGGCCTGAACTCCCATTCGCAATAACTAAGCAGAAATGCAGGAATGTCACTACGGTTCACATCACATACACTGCCTGCGACTAGGGAGGCGCAGAGTTAATGTTGAAGGTCTGTGGTAATCTTTTTGCTTCAAGGTTATTTATGTACAAAGGTGTCTAGTCTTTGTGAAAACAGTGCATGCCTCTGTGCTTCCTGCCCAACAACCTGGCACATTACCTCTCCCTCTGAAGTTATCATCTTGCTTTCTCTACATACATTTTCAGCCCACTAGGACAGTTCAGGCCTTTAAACAAAGCCCTGTCTCAGACTTTTCCATCCTCTAGACACCAAATTGCGAAATGGTTCAATATTAACAAGCTTTGTAACCTGTGATACCACTCAGGAGCTTGCAGTTCAGAAGAGAGTGAAGCTCCCATCATGTTCCTAGCTGCCTGGTGTGACTTTGCAGAGAGACATGCTACCTTTTGAAGTGTGAGGGCATACAGACAGACCCGGGGAGGCCACAGAGCACTTCTGGGTCACCAGGGAGGACTTCCATCAGCAACAGTGCCTATTAGGTAGGCCTAGAAGGTTTGCATTGAGTTATTATGCTGTCAGGACCCAAGCGCCCACACGTCTCCTGGATTATGGAAGGGACAGACAGACTGACTGCATATTTATGCTGTTGCCTTTTTTTTTTTTTTTTTGGTCTTTTTGTCAGGGAGCCAAGAAATCCTCTTTCACAGTCGATGGAGTGAGGATTTTGGAGAGCTGAGATGCCTCCTGTCCCTATGCCCTGCAAGGAGAGCTGAGATCTCCCCAGGACTGAGCAGCAGCACCACATCGATCCCTGCTGCAGGACGCTGAACAGGGAGACACCTTGAATTACGTTATCACTCGTACTCAAGTCCCTCAGGTGCTACTGAATTACAGGTGCTTCAACACTAACATGATGTTTCGTCAGAAGTTTTCAATGGGCTTTAGCTGACAAGGCCGTGTTGTTGCTCATAGAAAGGGCCGTGGACTTGCTTGATTAGAGCGACTTACTGCAGACGTGGGGCAATAATTAACATCGTCTCCGGAGCACGGCGGCTTGGACCCTGTCCACGGCTCTAGTGTAACAGCCTTAGTCACACTCAACAGGAACCGCGCCGTTTCCACGGATTTACCCGGAACGAATCGCTTGTTCCTGGGCTGATTCATGCCCACGGCTGCCTGCCCGGCCTCGCTGCAGCGCGAGGCTTCCCACGGCCTCCGCCAGAGCCTGCGCCGTGCACAGAGGGGCCGAGCCCCGCGCGGGGACCAGCACGTCCCTCCGCACTGGGGACATYGTGTCTCCTCCGGGGGACGCCAAGAGGGAGAGGATGGCAGCTCAAAGCCTTGGCGAGAGCAGACCAGCGCAGCRGCGGCAGCCGCACCGCGGGCCGTGGAGCGGCACCAACCGTGACCAGCCCAGGACCCGACCTGTCCGACCAGGAGAAAACGTTCGCATCGGGTTTTCAGCAATGCTCCCTAAGCAATTGCTGAAATAAAAAGCTTTTTGCTTCCTTCTCGCCACTTGTGTCGTTTCCCATGGGTCACGAGCGCAGCACTGATGACACCCAGGAGACCGCATTTGCTGAAACCACTTCCCCTGGTCTTTCCCTCAGAGTGTTTTATTTTTGGTCACTGGAGCCTAAAATAAAAGGTCCAGCTAGTTGCAGCCTGTTGTTTCAGGTAGTTTCGTTTCAGGACAGCTCAAACAGTATTTGCCTGGCTTTGAGGGGCTGCAGCTSAACTTTTTGCACAGTTTGTCCTTCAGAAGTTTCCAGCCATCTGAGCTGGTCCTTCCCTGGCACACTTTTCAAGGAGGGAAAAGCTGTCACTCATCTGACGAGATTTCTTTTCCTGTTACGGCACTATGAYAGGGTTGATAAATACTGAGTAAAATTGTCATCAGCTCCCGATTCCTCCTTGATTGCCAGGACACGTCCGGTTTTGATTAGCTGCGTGATGTGCAGGCTTCATTGACAGGCTGTCTATATGAATTTGTCCACGGACCTGGCCTGCTTGCTTTCTCCTTCCCAACAAGGCTCAGCCCCCATCTGACTTCTAAAACATACAAAGTTTTTCCCAGAAGTTGCTTCTGCTTCTGTGACGCTGGGCAGACAATGTATAGGTAGTCACGCTTACGTGGTAGGTTGCTTATACAGACTTCTTATTCGGTGACCCTGTTGCTTCTTTACAATTACTTGGGAAATCAGCTTGACAAACTGAAACCAGAAGGCAAAGTATCTCAAGTCTTTACAGGTGTGGTTGAGAGCTGAATTCTTAAGTTACGCATTAAAATGGGCCTGAGTTTTGAGGAAATCARGAGGAATTCCCATCACACTGATGCAGGCTTGTATTGGACTTCTGCCCTCAKATCTGTGTGATCCTAGAGGTATTTGAGGTTGTTCACAAGAATCTTTCAGCCTCCCATCTTTCCAGGATAAGTGGAAGAACTTCCCCAGCTTCTCTGTATATGGACATATTCCGGAGATGATCAGCAGAGCCAAAAGCCTCTGTGCTCCCTAAGGACCTTGCAGAAGTGCTGGGGCACAAACAAGCTCGTCCCACTCAGGCTTGTCCCATTGCCTTTGGCCAAACATTTTTCTCTTCAGTTTTATGAAGGTTCCAAATGTTTGGGCCTTTAGCTTCTGGGATTAGTGACCATCTTCTACTCCACTTGTGGCACTGCCCCACACAAAGGAGTCTTGATCCTGGCTGGAAATCCTAGAAGCTTCGCTAACCGTAACGGTTATCCCAGAAAGGGACGCATTTCCACACAGACTATCCGAAAAGCTGCAATTKCTTTGTGAGATAATTCAGGATGAGAGATGCT
Organism: Eudromia elegans; assembly: GCA_003342815.1. Classification (NCBI taxonomy): domain Eukaryota; kingdom Metazoa; phylum Chordata; class Aves; order Tinamiformes; family Tinamidae; genus Eudromia; species Eudromia elegans. The sequence goes on along the minus strand of PTEX01000027.1, from coordinate 1,512,905 downwards.
GGCACACTAACATTGCCCTTATTATACACTGCCACAGAGAGGGCTTAGTCAGAGGGAAGGCACCCGGCTATCATCTTAACTATTTCCTGTTATCCTCATGTTCTTCATGCTCGCAGGAAACCTTGGATCCCCCACACACAGCCTCAGTTTTTATTTATTTCCTCATGAAACAAGATCAAGAGCAACACTTTTTTTTTCCTTCCTTCCTTCCTTCCTTCCTTCCTTCCTTCCTTCCTTCCTTCCTT
>PTEX01000027.1:1444884-1512236 GCA_003342815.1 Eudromia elegans | reverse complement strand
AAAGGATTTCACTGATTACTTCCTGCTCAAAGATGGAGGCATGAAGGCATGAAACAAGGCATATATTCTGCACACCTGAGTGCCTGTGAATAAATTTCCCTTGCATGAAGACTCTCACGGTTGCTTTAATATGACATATCTCAACCCTCAGAGGAGCTCTGGCACAGCCAAGGTCAATGAGCAATTGCATCTTGGTTGTGTTTTCTGAGAATTCAGAGTCTCTCTCTGCTTTTAGAGCTTCAGTTCCTCTTTCTCCATGTTTTAACACCAATGGAGACCCAGTCTTTTCTCAAGTTACGTTTTCTTTGCCAGCTAATATCACTCTAATCGGTCATCTGCTTCCTTTCCCTTTTCATCTGCTCCATATCCTTTCTGTACATCCCATAGAGTCAGTCATATTCACAAGTGCCTCAYTTCCAGTATACCTGAATAGTCCCACTGCATACTGTGCACTATTTCACATTGTTAAATCAAGCAGAAGTGCAGAAGTATTTCCAAGATGATGAGCAAAATGATCTCCTTACTCCAAATTACTGCTTTTTGTTAGAGAAGTTGTAGAACAAACCAACTATTATTCCACAGTAACACATAACCCAGAATTCTAAGACTTTCACATTTTTAGCTTTTTTGCTGTTAAACTGTATGTATTTTCAATAGTTGAGAATATAAGTGCACAAGGATTTAGCTAATAAATCCCAAATCAGATTGCTATCATTTAAATGGAACTGTGAATATAATAGGATAATATCACAAAATGCACCAGTCCTTCCATTTTAATATTGCACTGAGATAAATGTATTATCAAAGGTAAACTACAGGGATGCTGGGATGTGACAAATTTATTAAGATATGTCATGTACTTTTTGTATGAAAGTATCCTATAAAACCTGTGATGTTTAACACATTCTCGAATTGCAGTAATAAATTATTCATAAATAATTTCTCTTACAGGTTTGGCACTTCATAAAGTGTAATTTCTAGTAAGATGAGCATTTTGAGGGAGTCTTCTCTTTGAAGAGAAATGTAAATAGTCATATGTAGATATTACAACACAGAAAATCTTTCATTATAGAAGAAAGGGAAACAGAGATTTCAGCAGCATCGCAATATATATTTAAAACAAAAAAAAGATCAGTCATCTGGAATCCAAATGTAATAGTCATAAGTTTGCCCTTTGCTTCAAAAGAGTGAGGAATATATTTCCTTGTATAACATWTAACAGTTTAAGGTCTGATTTCTGAGCTGTCTTTCAAAGCAAGCAGAGCTCTCTCCTTGCGTGAGGACACTTAGGAACGGGTGATCATCAACCCTCTTCAAACCTCCCATGCCAAAGAACCTCCTYGCTTTGATGTGTTGGTCGTTGCCTTGTTTCTGGCACTCAGTAAAGGGCAAGACCCMAGAAGTCCTCGCTTGGCTCTCTGCAACGAGGCATCATGGTGCTGTGACGTGGGTGGCTGTGGTGACGAGTGGTCTCCCATGTGGAATTTATGGTGATTTATCTGCCCACATGGGCTGTCACGCGGCCCATGAGCCCACGCGGCCAGGACACTGCTGTGGTACGAGCCATGCACAGGCGCCTAAGAGCAGCCCCACGAGGAAACACCACCTTTCCCAGGGTTGTTTCAACACCACCACTTTGGTTTTTCTTCTTCAACGAGAGATGGACTTTGATTTTTAAGAGACTCTCCTTCATCATAGGCAACAATGTTTGAAACACTGCCTGTATCAGCACGTGCTTGCCCATCATTGCCAGAAGCAAGATATTGACCAACAAACCACCATGTCCCTTGTCTCCCAGAGCTGTTTTACGTGTGGGGACATTCCTGCCCTGTTGTCTTCTAGCTGCCTTGGGTGTCGTCTAAGGCAATTATAGCACCAACTCCCAAAGCAAAGAGTACCATAAACTGCCCGCTCAGGTGATTTTCACATGAAACCAATCCGTCCTGACCCTGGCATTACTGGAGTGAATGACAAGAAGAGCATGTTCCGCATGCTAGTCTGCATTATTAGCTTGRATGGTTTTGGAAAGCTAAAAAACTCAATTCCCACACACAAAAAAAACAAGCCACCAGGTGCCATTGCTGCTGTTCTTGACTTTGAAACTGTGTCATGTGGAATAGATGGGACCAAGTTTTGCTCTCATTTGCATCAACCTATCTCAATTTAATTCAATGACAGCTTTTCATAGCAGTTATAAGATACATCTCTCTTTGGAGCTCCTGGAACATCACAGCTCAATAGTGAAAAAAGGCAATCTAGTTTTTTAAAAGCTCTTCACTTAAATGTACAGTAAAATGAAACAATGTGGGGAGTGTATGGTGTTGCCACTTTCACAAAATATGTTATCATCAGTGCTGTGGTAAGATGGGAGAGATATTGTAATAAAGCAGAGRAGTAAGTAAGTAATGTAGGGAGTAATGTTAGTGCAGTGAAAGGCACAGAAACAGAGACCCACCGACCAGCAACACACCTAGCCCGGGGCAAGGAAACTCATGCAGATGGGAAGACTTGTCGCTCRGAAGGAACGTGTACTCCTATTTTAAATAGCAGAGCTGTTTCTAATGCCTTTTGCCTTAATATGAACAGGAGATTTCTACTAGTGGGTGTATATGGGAGAAATTAGCTCTACCTCTTCAAGTTATAATGCAGAAGGTGACAGGAACACTGCTTGATGAACACTTCATATGGCAGCAGTGACGTGGCTGATCTGAGCACGTAACCTGCACACATCTGAATGTACACACGCTCGTGTTTCCTTGGCCTTTTGTCAGACATTTCAGGCTTGTCTGTATCTAGAGACAAGGCACACAGGGAAAGCAAGGCACCTGGTCTGGGGAAGAGCCCAGAGGGTTTCAGAACRCCCAATCTTGTAGATTGCAAAAATCTACAGTTCCTGTCCAAGAAAAGCCCCCGAAATCAAGCCTGCAGGCGCACAGCAGGTCTGACGTGCAGCACCAGGCAGGTCTGACAGCTCTGCCTGGTGGGGCTCACCATGTGCAGCACGGGATCGTATCCACCACGGCGCTCTGTGCAAGCACGCCTGGTGGGGCTGCTTCCCCAGGCACGCATGGCCATGGCTTCCGAGGGGTGCAAAACAAAAGAGATCAAACCAAAATAAGCACGCACCTTCCGAGAGAATAGAGGAGAGGCCCTGTGATCTCCACACGAGCACAGACTCTGCCCTTGCAAACCCCAGGCTGTGCGTGCCCGGGAAGAACACCCTCCCCATCCTGTGCCGGCGGCCTGGTGGCCTGGGCCAGGGGAGCAGATGCAGCTCCATGTAAACCGGATTGTCCAGCTAGAGCTGCCAGGAAGAGCTTGGCAGCCCTGTGAGGCTGCAGGCAGCTCTGTGCAGCCCTGCCAGGGCTGTCAGCATCCGCTCGCTTGCACCCCTCTTCCCTGTACTCTCAGTGTTAGGGAAACCCAATGGTTTCCCCCGGGGACCCGCCTCATTCCCGTGGTACAGCCGCTGCAGGCACCACACCATCACACCGAGCTGACCCTTGGATGATCTGCTTGGTGGCTGTGGGGTGGCTTTATGTGGAAAATCGGCTCCTCCGTTCACTGTGAGTGCCCTCTGCAGCCAGGGGCTCTGAGCTGTCCCTGCCTCCCGCGCTGAGTGGAGGTCCCCAGCCGACGTGCGGGCCTGGGCGTCGTGGCACCGTGCGAGCGTGTGTCCCTGAACGCTCTCGTGCCCTTCGCCGTCAGCAGAGCCGCTCGATCTTCAGGCCAGCTGCAGCCCTTTTCTTTCGAGCCGGCTTCCTCACAGGTCTGCAAGCGATGCGTTCCCATCGTGTAGCAGGCAACAAGGCTATCCGGGAGCCTGGATTCTTGAATTCAACTTCAAGGCAGGTTATAGAGGCAAGGGGTCTGTATTTTTCACCTAGTGCATCCTCACCCTGTGGGGTGCTGAGCATCTGTCCTGCTCCAGAAACCCCCTCGGCTTCAGAGGGACGCTCTGCTTAGCACGTGCTCAACACCTCGCAGGACCCCACAATTAAGTAATTTCCTGAAAGCCATGGAGTGAATTGGAAAGAGCGCCAAGAATTTAACACAGCTTCCTGGATCCGACCCCTGCTGCCCACGAGCACAAAACCGTGCTCTGTTTACACGGAAATCAGGCCCGTGCTGAGGTTGTAACTCGTGCGTGATTAGGTCTCTTTTGTAATTAATTTTTTCTCCTTGTTCCCTTTTCCACAAGCCCATCCGGAGCATTAATTTCCCTGCTGAAGCTGTACGGTTTCCAGAAGCCCCCGTGGGACAAACCCAGCTGCTGCCCACACCTGGGCCCAGGAGGGCTCCCCGTGCCAGCAGCCCCCACTCCTGCCAAGGAGACCTCAGCTCTTCTATTGGGCTCTGCTGAAGTCCCTCCTGGCCCCGCGTTGCCTTTCCCTGGGGAAAAGGAGGACACCCTTCTCCTACGATGTCTCTTTGCAATAAGCATCTCCCACAAATTTGATTTAGGACCAAAACTAGGTGTTAGTTTGGGACCAAGGTTTCTCCTGCTAAGCCTCACAGCTTCCCTCTGCAGGGTCTGCTCCCTGGAGAAGGGGTGAGACTTTGCCTTGGGAAGGGGCTAGGCTATAATGGGCTATGATGGGCTAGGACATAAGGAGACACGACTGAGCTGTTGTTTCTCCCACCATCTCTCCAGCCTACATCCTCTCCCTCTCCTGTCTGTCATCACACCGGATACTGAATATTCATCAGGCTCGCTGAGATGCTTATCTTACAACTGTATGATTTGAATTTTGCTCCCCGGCTCTTTGCTTGGTACTGTGAGATCACGGCTTGTGCGACCCCGATCGCTTCCACGCTCCTGTCCACCTGAACACAAACCCACGTCCCATCCGTTCACGCTCACTCTCTGTGGCTGTGCTGCGTGTCGCTGCTCTGAGGTTGCCTTGCACACCCACGACTTAGCTGCCACCCCCATGGGGCACGCACCCCTCTCCAAGGGGACACGACCCATTGCAGCAGGATCCCCAAACGCACGCTCTTGCCTGGGGCAGGAGTCTGCACAGCCTGTGCAGCTCCTCATGCTACTCTGTGCAGTGGGACGGCTCTGCATCGCTTTCAGGTCTGCTGCAGGGGCGCAGAGAACAGCCCCATCTCTGTGGGCTCCGCTGGGACCAGGGCACCTCCTTCTCATGCTCAATTGTTATGATCATGCCAAGAGTTTGGCCTTCACTAAGCGCTTTGCTCAGMTCTAGACTCAACCTGGTCTCCTACTGGGAGTTCAGCCTTCCCCTGACGTTGCTGCGCTGGGTCATTGGGCCAATGACTCAGTTCTTTGGGTTTTCACCATCATTCCGGCTCTGCACTTAAAAACATTTTGCACACATCCAGGGACTACTCAAACTCCTGCCATATAATTTCACATCTAGCTGCCTTTCAGCGAATGAGATGGAAAATTTCATAATCTTTACATGCTTTGTGAAAAAACAATGCTCAGAAATTAAACTAGTTTGGGCTTACCTGTCTTTATTTTGGCACCCGTTACTTATTGCAGTTACAGACTGAGTCACTGTTTAGACTCTCCCTGGTAGGCCCCAAAAGGGCAGTGAAACACCCTGCAAAACAGAGACAGCCACTGTTATCAGTGGAGGAGGAACGCACGACCTTCCCACAGGTTTAATACAGAGCAGCAGGTAGAAAGTACTAGATTTTGAATAAATAATTATTCCCTGCTCTCCATAGAGCTGGGGGGAAGTAATTTCCAAGGCAGATATGCCAATTTTTCCATTACCGTCTCTAAACACAAAGAAATCTTCTTATGTGTCCATAAATGCACTGACGAAACGCAAAGCCAAGCGGCAGCCCTAACCCCCCCTTGTAGTTCTCCCCTCCCTGCTTTGAGAAAATAAGAACAGCACCAGGCTATGCCCTGGAACAGGGTCATGCTGCAACGGCCGGGGCTGGCTCCGCCGCTCCCGTGGCAGCCAGGCTCCCGCGGGCCGAGGGCTGGTGGCCGCGCGTGGCACCGGGCTCCTCTCCACGGCGTGCAGACYGCCGCTGCTCGGCCATCTGGCCGACCCAGCACCCGTCCCGTGCCACTGCTCTCCCCGCCCGTGCCTCCCGGCACGTCATGTGCAAGCACGCTGCACACTAATCCCCAGAGGGGGATTTTTCCATGAGATTCCAGGTGCTGCTCAGAGATTTCATTTAAATGAAGGAATACGTCTATTATCATAACAGCGATTATAAGAAGTTGCTTTATTCACACTGACTAAGCCCCTGCAATTTTATTTAAAATTACTTAAGAGATCGAAAATGACAGGCTTATTGAGATGTATTCTGATTTTCTCATAGGCACCACTCAAACTGTTAATTCTGTTCCTGGATGCTGAGGAGTTACATAATGATAATATTTAGCTCACATTTTTATGGTATTTTTGGGGCACAAGTACATTTTACAAGCTGTATAAGAGAACAAATGGAAATGCCACTATTTCTAGGGGCCTTATAACCACTACCAGCACTACCCAATAATCCAATACAACAACCAAATACCCAATAATAAGGAATGAAAATCTAGGTAAACAAAATGTTTTGGTCAGGCTTGTTTGGAAAGTAGCCAGCTGCAGAATGTTTTTTTTTTCAGGAAAATTTGGGAATTTACCTAAATCTTCTGTGCTTCGAATTGTGGGGTGACTTAACTTTTTTACTTTAAATATCTGCCTTTTGATCTGCTCATAAGGTCATAGGGAAAAAGCTTGAGCATAGGAAACTCTGAGGCTCAAAAACACATGAAAACAACTCCTGCTAGACTGTGCTTGAGGCAACGCTGTGCGTTGGGAGGGGAAGGGAGGCAGAGCCCTTGGTTTTGAATGCGTGCGGGTAGCGGGCACTGTTTTTGACATGATATCTGCCTGCAGCTCATCACAGTGACAGACAAGATGCAGCCTACGCTGCTTAAGTAGGGGCCCCGCAAGCTCTGCTCACGTGTCTTCTAGTGATCTGTATATGCAAAGAATAAATTTGAGCCTGGTACTTTCCCTCAGTAATGAACCATGGAATACCTGACACCTGGGAGTATAAAATGCACAGATTCATTCCTTACAGCCTGCAGCCATAGTATCATTAATGCTTCGCTTTACCAATTGTTCATGCTAAACATGCAGTATCTGGAAGGAGTTCTGGACCTTTAGGAGGAAAAATATTCCCTAGATCAGCTATAGTTGAGGCTCATGTAAGTCAAGATCTACAGGAAACCAACCTAAATTCATCAAAGATGTGAAACCACAGAGGGTTCGTTTAATAACATTAAACTCCTATGTGGATGAATTATTCAGAATTAAACTGGTTCAATTTGATGGAATTCACTCTGTTTCAGAAGGATCTAAATCAAGTCACAATGCAGCCACAGTGCAAATCATAGTGCAGCCGCTTTGGGTTGTCCAGCACAGGAGTCAGGGCACATGGAGTCAGATTTTTTTTTTTCCTGTGAGAAACGGCCCTCAGTGTGAAGATCTGCATAGAAATCCATGCTTTTCTCCAGCTCTTGCAAAGCAACCTCAGGGCTCCTCTTTCCCCTCCATGCAGGGAGAAAGAGCAAACGGAGCAGGTAGTCACAAAGGTCACATCATGTGAACAAACAAAATCAACCTGCCCCACAGCTCCCAGCTGACTGTGCAGCCAAGGATGGAGACCTTCCATTTCTGTATATTTGCTCAGAACAGGAACGTGCTGTTTCTCCTGCGGGAACATCAGAATCTGGCAATTCTTGTGCAACCCTCATCATCTTGGGTGTTTTCTGCTGGACAGAGGCCTCATTCCCTCACACCCTTCATGGTCCTCTCCAAGGGGGTTGGCCCGGACAGTAGCAGCTTTTCACATTTGCACCGTCTCTGAGGGCGCTGGTGTTTCATGCAGCGAAAGAAGAGCAGAGGTGGCCAGGATTCACAGAGACCGTGGCCCGCCATGCTCAACTTGAAAAGCACAGTCACGCTTTAGAACAAGTCATTGAATTACGGCTGAGTCAACGAAAAGAGAGAGCAAGAAAGCAGGTTAGGAAGCAAAGCCTGCCTTCCCTCCAAGCTGCCGTCAGAGCTCGTGTGTTATTTACTCATATCAGTGCCACAAAACAAATCGGGTGGAGGTTTGTTTCTTYCCTTTTTCTTTCTTTTTTTTTCACATCTCATAAAAACCGTAGCAGCAAGGTTTGATTTAAGGGAAAAGCACAAGACAACGCAACCCAGGTGAGCAGCAGGCGTTGCTTAAGATGGCGGGCGTAACGTTTCTGAGAGTGCCACTTCATCGGTCGCAGTTATCGACCGTCGTGACGCCTTCCACTGTGCTCTGCCTGTCACTGGGGATGAAGTGAGTTGGCGCTTCAAAACTACGGCACGGGAAAGGGGAAGAGGGGGCAGGTGGGAGCGGGAGGAAGAGCTGCCTCTCTGTGTCATCTGCTGCCCCAWCCAAAACCACCACACCATGTTCTGAGATGCCCATTTGAAAGGAGCGGTATCTTACAAAAGCAAGATGGGTTAATGTGTGAATGTTTTTTAATCTCAGCTCGAACCACAGCATTCACTTGACCAGCACTGGAAACCGCTGARGCTGCTTTAGCTCCAGACGTGCAGCCCTGCATCTCTCCTGGCACAAACCTGCTTCCGTGCCACAAAGCTCTCACTTTTCTGGTAAACTAGCCTCTTYCCCCTAGGAAGTGCTCAAAACGGGGAGCTGCTGTGCCTAGGAAAGGGMCGTTATTCCCACTCGCGCTCGCGGCCGGCAGCGCAGCACAACCACCTCCTCTTGCCGCCGCGGCGGGGCTGCCCCCCGCTCCTGCCCCTCGCGCAGCCTGTCCACGCGAGGAGGGGGCCAGCAGGAGGGGACCCTCTCCCCAGCGCGGCGGGGCCCCCTCCGCGCGTGCTGTTTTCGGCGCTGGACGCCAGAGGGGGCGAGCAGAACGGCCGCCGGCCGCGCCTCTGTCCGGCCGCCGCACCGAGGGGTCCCCAGAAGTGTCTCCCTGCGCTGGGGAGGGACCCACGGCCTCTTGGGGTGGCCCCTGAGGCCAGCGCGCGGCAGACCCGAGTCTCCAGGATGGGACAGCACCGTGTGGATGAATTGCCCTTAGCCCTGTGCCATGTCCYCCATGGTGCCGAGTGCCACGCTCGCACCCGCTTGCAGGGGTCTGCACAGGCTCGATGCCCAGCAGCCAGGGTTTGCACAGGGACCAGCTTCCAYGAGGGAATGACACAGCTGATTATATTCAAGCAGGGTCAAGTCTGCAGCAATGTCAGCCTGTGAACTACGTGGTATCGTTGCCTGAGCGTTCACATTTTGCTGTGTCTGTAGGATGTTCATACTTTAAATAACTGGTACCGCAAGACCTGTGGCATCCCCCTCTAATAGAGGCCACTGGGATTGAGGTTGTGCACAGTGCATGGCAGGTTGGGGASCTTGGTGTATTAGGAAGCAGCCAGGCTGGAAAAAGCTCCAACTTGTGACCTGAAGGATTGGGAAGCCTTTTAGCGGTGCTGGAGACCTCAGATGATCRTCTGTCACAGGCGATATGCAAAGCCTGGACAGGAGGCTGCCTTGCAAGTCACCTGGCCTTCATATGGACCAGCATATCCCCCTCTCAGCTGCCTGCTGAATCTCCTTGACATGATAYCAAGCGAGGAATGGGTTTTAGGCAGATTGTGTGCACACTGTCACAGCCTGCAGGCCACCTGGAAGCAGGGCTGGCAGCCCTGAGTGGTGATCACATCCTCCGTGCGTCACGGAGCACCTGGGTTTGCTCTACAGCATGTGGGGCTCTCTGCCCTAGCCCTAAGTGTCCTGAGTCCTGGGGGAGAGGCCAAGGTGCCAGGAGAGCCCTGGTCATGGTTATCTGGAAACTCTCCTTCAGGCAGGAGCCTGTGCAGGGCCGGAGGTGGCATGGGCCTGAGGAAAGCCATCCCTGGCACCCTCTCTACGAAAGAAARGAAAGCCTAAGCGTCACAGCCAAGACCAAAGCAAGAAAGCACCCATTAAGAAAGGAGAAAAATTCTGCAAACTTGTAAAAGTAAGAGAACAAGTATCAACACTTCATCAGCAATAGAAAAACAGCCTCAGCTCCAATAAATGTGCAGTTAATATTTGAGAAAAACATTTCAGGGAAGACTGGAGCCTCTATCCAGCAGCGTGTGCTAACCTTTAGAAATCTAGGATCCAAGTCCCAAATTTGAGATCATGGGGGTGAAAAAACACAGACATTGTGGGATGCCCCGCACACCATAGGGACTAATGGACACTGAAGGTAGTGCTGCGTTTCTGCCCCTTGGACTTGCAGAAGGACGAGGAAGATGAAGATGGTCTGAAGTTCCCTGTGCTCCCACCGAGCTCTTCCAAGGGAGGGTGATGCTGCCAAGCTCACAGRGATAAACTTGGATTGTGGAGAGCTCTCGGTCCCACAGAAGGAACAGGTCTGCAGGACAGGGAACATGTCCCGAGGTGCCCAGCGACAAGGACGAGTCAAAATGGGATCTAGAAGTAGACAGGAGGCTGAAAGGAAGTCAACTGGGAAAAGCACCGAGGGCCCTTCATCAAAGAGCACTGAAGTGAGTTGAAAATATGAGGAAAAGGCCTCATCATGCAGGATTGTGCTGAAAGACTTTTAAGGATCCTAAGTAACAGACCCCCTATTTTATAGCTCAAAGATGCTAATGAAACCAAGCACCCTGCAGTGCCTTTACAAGCAGTGTGCCTACCGGCCCAATCCCACTGCCCAGACTGCTTCCCGACCCACGCCCAGCAGAGCTCCAGCTCCCTCAGTAAAATCATCTCGTTATTTTTCAATAAGATCTTCTTCTTCACAACCAGAAAATAAGATTTGCCTGAAAGAGATGGAAAGATAAAAGGGAAAAGAAAAAACAATGATTTAAGGAGAGGGGACAGATGGACCAGGAGAGAAGAAAATCACTACTGAGGAATATATCTTACTTCCTACGGTTTTTATCTGTTACGGCCCTATTTTGGGCTGCACCGTTACATAAGTCCCCGGGCTTCTCCTCCTCACCAGAGCCCTGTGACGAGAGCCAGATGGATTTTGGCACAGGCAGCTCACACCTCTGTTGGGATTTTTGCATTTAACTGTGGTATAGGTTTGTTTTGTTCCCCTGAGCACATCTTCTGCAGGACGGGTGTATGTTGGCTTCCCTGCCTCCGCAGCAGAAAGAACATCCAAAATCCATAACCACACAATAACATGTGGGTGAGGTTTAGCCAGCCACAGCTTGGGAGCAGATTTCCAACAAAGGCATTAGGTTTTTCCCTCGCATATAACTTTTCTATTTGTTTTCATACTTGGAGTTCTCAGAAATTGTTGGCCAGGGAGTCCTACAAGCAGGGCATCGTAAGCCCACACAGGGCCCAGGGCATGGAGCGACGGCGGTGAGACTTAGCAGAACTTTTAATGTCACGAACACATCTCATTGCTGCCATGTGGGAAGTGGCTGTCCCCACCAGCTGGGGAGGAGGGGGAGCTCCGGGAGCGGGTGAGTTCCCCGGGAGCGGAGGAGCGGGGTTAGGGCTCAGGTGTGCAGCGACTTGGAGCACCTGCTGCGTGGGGCAGCCGCACGCAAAGCAAGTCCCCCGCAGCGGGGGCTGCCTCTAGCGATGCAGGTCACAGCCCTCGTCCGACCAACAGCACCCTTCGGCACCCGGGACATCGCACCTGGCTGTTGAGATGTGGAAACAGCGCCTTCTGCTCCATGTCATTGCTATAAAATGCTGCCTTTGCAGGAGACAACAGCCCACGCTGACAATTTCTGCATTTCTGCGATACAGGCAAGGCCGCCTGACTCAGGAAGATCTCGTTTTAACTGCTTGCTATCCCATGCAGCCAGTCAGCAGCTCCTGAGCAATCTCTATAAATGAGCCCGAGTCACTGGAAATGGCAGGACAAGCTTGGGTATGCAATATGCATGCAGAAATAAACTGGCACAGGGTGGTATTCAGTTAGACCTACCCCTTTCACTGTTTTGCCTGAAAATCTTGCCGCAAACACACAGAGTGAATCACTGCATGAGACACTCCGCTCATGCCAGGGCTAAATGCAGTGGCTTGGCTTCTTGGCCTATCAAATCTTTTTCTGAGAGCTAAGCAAACATAACATYGAAAATTCAAGCAAATAGGAAAACCCTAGATCCTGCAAGCAGAGATTTGTGGAATGCCATTGGAGCCAATATTACCCTCCTGAAAATAGGCCTTGCTGGTAGAATAGATGTTGTTGGAAATATTAGAAGTCCTYACCTTTTCCAGCCCCTTCCTAAAGCTGTGGGACACTGCAGGGATCCTGCAAGGGCAATGTGAGCATGGGAGCCCTGCGAGGCAACAGCTCTGCTGGCCGAGGAGGTCGGCGAGTGCAGGTTCGGCAGCCTCCAGCCACGGTGCCTCGAAAGGGAAAAGCTTCTGAAAAGAGGAACCACTTKTTGTTGCATCTACATCCCCTTGCAGTGTTGTCTGTGGAGTCCTAGTAACAAGCAAACACAGTGCAAGCCTCTGTCAAGCTTGAGGAGAAGTGCTGGCATACAGTACTGTAAAGGAAGGCTAGTAACAGGCCCCTCAAATCCTCTGAGCACTGAGTTTATTGTGCTTTACCATGRGTACCAAACCCACAAATGGTACTTAGGAATGGCTGTGTCCTGTGAAAGCCTGGGCGGCTGCAGGCAAATCCAGGGCTATTCAGCAGCAGAATAAAGATGGGACATAGATTGGGACAGGTGTCTGCTGAGGCCTGGGAATCTTTCAAGACCCCTTCCAGTGAGTCCATTTGAAAACCACGTCCGAATTTGAAAACATTTATCTTCTTTTCATTGGCTTCCAAGCAAAAACCATCACGTCTTCCCCATGCTGCAAGTGTGTAGGAAATCCACKCCACATCTGGACAATTAAACTGTCTGGAGATACTCCAGCTTTGAGGGCTTTGAAGAAAGCATTTTAAATGTTGAAAGAAAACACTGATAAGCCAAAAATAAGGAGATGGGAGGGGTTCTATCAAATGAAATCTTTCATAAGTCCATGATCATGTACATATGTGTTTAATTGCACCAGCAGTCCTTGTTCTGCTTTGAATTGCATTAATTTGAAACATTTTCATTGCTCTTCGCATTTACACTTGGAGATACTGATTTTTTTTTTTTAATTAAAAGGATTTCAAACTGCTGAGATAATTTTTGAGCACTCTAATTATTGGCCTGTGCCACTGCACACCCTATCCTAGCAGTCTATCTCTGAAAGCCTTTAATAAATAGCAYGACATTCAGGGCTTTGCTCCCTATATGACACGACTGTGCCCCATATTCCATTCTTGTCCCCTTTTCAACTGGCTCCTTTGGCTTCTCARTTTTGCTGGAGGGTTACTAGTGGTGGGAATGTTTTTCCACTCTCTTTGGTGTGAAATTCCAGGTACAGTATTATGTCACATCAGATCTTTGAGCAAAAATGTATTTTGGCTCCAAAAGAAAAGATTAATGGAAAAATCATTCTAAACCTGCCAGGAAAATATTTTTTTTTTCCCTTCAGCATGAAAACAAAGTGTAGAGTCAGCTGAGAGAGCTAAGGATTAAAGGGAAAGTAATGTTCCTCGCTTCTCTTCACCCCTGCTCCCAAATTATCTAAAAGCTCTTGGAGAAAACTGAACAAAATAAAGAAAAGCAACTTGATTTATTCCAGTGTGACAAAGACCCTTATTAGTGGGGCTTCACATTGGTATAAACACTAAGGTTGCTTTTTTCCAGCAGTGCTATTCTTGGCAAATCATTTCTAGCAAAACGAAGCTTAAAAATAACTGGATAACACAAAACAATTCCTTTGGCTCCAAAGCCCCTCTGCCTTTTATCTGTCTAGCAGCCACGGGAAGTTTTGAGTGCTAAGTAAAAGCAGTGAATTATAGCATAGGCAGCCCTGCTTGTTTACTGTCATGTTTTATTAAACGGGCTACAGTGCAGTAAACTTCAGAAAACTGAAATATGCAAACAAATACAGGGAGGGAGAAGGAGGGGCAAGAAAAGGACCCACAAAGCGAACCCGTAGCAAGGTTGCAGAGGTGGATCTTTATTTTCAAATACAGTGAGATGAAGTTAGGGCATGGTCAGGAGGGTGCACTGGACGGATGGACACGTAGGGATCAGATGTGGGCCCTTCAAGTGGAACACCCGAGGRTGAGGAAGCTCTCAAGGAAACAGTCCCACACCCTACTCGGAAATTCAACTTGGCCAAAGGCTGAGCATTTCAAATGGACAAGTTACTGCCATGTTCAATCRGCCAGCACTGAGCTTTATTTATTAGCGCATGCAAAGCCAATTCTGGTAATTTTGAAAGGCCGCCGATGTCCCTGTCCTTYGTAACATGATTAAGACATGGTTACATTATTGCTATGGAGTCTGACAAAACATCGCGTGCTGCGCAGCAGCACTCAAAGAAGTMATGAGTTTTAGCCAAATTTGGACGTGAAGAGGAACATTTGTCATAACTGAACTGGAGCATTTGCTGCCATCCGCAGAGGCAGCTCTGCAGCTCAGCTCTTACTGTGGTCTCGTGTTTGACTCATTAAACTCCTGACATGGAGCTGTGCAACTAGCAGCCACTTCACGATGCTCAGGGAAGCCTCACACCAAAGGGAGCATTTCAGAAAAACACCCAAATTTTGACATAGAAACTAAGAGCCATAATGTTTTGTCGTTGGTCAAACACTCTGTCCAGTTCAGCCTCACATGAAGTGTTTCATTTTGTGTTTCATTTTGCGTGCAGGAGGTGCTAGGTTCTTCAAACGCTCTTGATGTATAAAAACTAAATTTATTTGAAAGCAAAGCACGGATGTTAGGAGAAAATATTGACACTAGGCAGAAATTCAAATACAGGCTTGTTTGCCTTTAATCTGTATTTTTGGTGACATTTGACCAAAAAAATACAAGATTATTACGAAGATCCACTTTGTGCAAGCTCCCAAAACAGAATTTGAGTCAAAGGGGTTCATTTTCAGTGATGGGGAAAAAAGCCCTAGGCCTCCCTTTACYCAACTCAGTCACTTGGTTCCATTGTATTTGAAACAGTAACAGAGTAATTTAACAAATTTTCAAGCTAAATTAAGCCTCAGCAATTCTGAAGTTCTCCTGTGTAGTGAAGCAAAGCCATAATTGACAGATCAGTCTCCATTTAAATTAGCCCTTGGGAGGATTAGCTATGTGGGGATTAAATCCTTTCAAATCTGACCTAATTCAAAAAAAAAAAAAAAAAACAAAAAACACCCCAGAGCTCTGTAAGTCAACTAGTTAAAAATGTACGGATTACCTGGGAAACCTGTCTCTCCTTCAGACTGACAGGGCTGCTGTGTTAAAAACAAGCCCGCTGTTCTTCTCTTTGACCTGGCACAACAGGAGGGGACTCATTTTGTAAATCTGCACAGGTACATGTTCCATACAATCTGTAAGTTAATTCTTTACATCTTTCCTATTTTTCCCTTTATTTAGAAGCCAAAATGCAGGATTTTTGTTTAAAAAAAAAAAATGAGCAAAGGCATAACATTCCCGGGTGGTCTTAATCTTCCTGTCTTGGATTTATATTTTTATATCTTAGGGATGGAACATATGGGCAGAAAGGAATGTCAGACAGGCAGAGTATTAGGAACAGACCGAGCAGTGTAAAGCAAGCAACCTTCATGTACCTAATTTACTATGTGTTAAACTGGATCAAATTCCTACAAATGTGATGTTAAACACTTACGTATGGCAGTATATTTTTATGGAACAGGATTAAGAAATGATGTAAATTTCCAAGCATAAAATTTCGGCTAATCAAAATCTTTTGGCAAGTTAATGTTTTTCATTTTGAATGAACAGTCCGTATTAGTGCTTTGTCTCCAGAAAACATCACACTTTCATATAGATCCCTTGAAAATTGAATGGGTAATTTCTTTTCCTGACTCAAAGAATTTCCCTGCACTCCTCTCATTTATTTCCATATATTTTATTATGTGCAAATCAGGTATTTTCTACTAAAAGCAGAGCTTGTATATAAAACACAAGTTTTAAACAAGCACATCCATTGGAAGGACTGTGTTCATCCAAGTTTCCCTAGTTTCTGATCCATAGCATATCAAAACACTCCTGTAGCAGAGGAACATTTTGATTTAAAGGGGAATGCCAGTCCCTGGACAAGATAGGTAGGACTTTGGAGAAAATATGGCAAAAATATTTCTCCAAATGGTCATCATCACCTAAGTCTCTAATACAGCATTTTGGGATGGAGAAAAAAGCACGTCCTGGCACTGCTCTGGCGCTGCTGTTTCCTCCTCGGCTCACATCATCTGGCCCTCAGCTGCAAGGCTACGTCTGGAGTTATTGCGTTTGATCTGAGCAGCCAGCTCAAAATGCAGATTCCTCTCTCTCAACCAGAAGGAAAAGAGGAGATGGACCGAGACACCACCAGGTACTTCCCTGTATGTACAGTTCCTACTCGAGGTGTGATTTCCTACACACAGGAGGTCTCAGACCACCCTGCTCATGAGCACCTTTCAGTCCATCTTTGGAGCATGTATCTCCAGCAAAGAGCAGCAATTTGTGCAGTTGGTAATTATTGGTAAGCTCCCTGTGGAGCACAACTGAGACCAGAGGTCAGGCAAAGGAGCTGATCCAATACTGGTGCTGTGACACTTGGGACTGAAGCCCCAGACTGTGAGATGTGAAGGCTGGTCATGGCACCACGTGAGAGGCACCACCTGGAAGAGAATCCCCCCGGAAGCAGCTAATACAAGAAACAAGGCAGGTGCCACTCTTTTCGCTAGGAAAGGATTCTATGTTTGAAATTGAGATGCCAGCTATAGGATCTGAATTACAGACAAAAACAGACTGCTGAAATAAAGCAGCAGCCCACTGCCGTTCTGCTTGGAAGCAGACAACAGCGTCATGAACAACCCGAGGAACGTTCCTGTGCTTTGCAGGAGAAGAAGCAGGGATGGTGGGAAGAGGTGGCTCTGCGGAGAACCATACGAGCGGGAAGGGAGGGCCCGTTCAGCTTTTGTACCCTTAATTACAAGAGCCTGTTAGAGAATGCATCAGCCTTGGCTCGCAGGGTGCTCCTGTGCCCAGAGGACACACCAAGGGCAAAAGGCTCCATGACCTAGAATCACATCCTGCTGCTCGACATCCGCCAGCWTTTCGGGGCATGAAGAATGCGGAAAAGTTTTGCCAACAGAGCCTTATTGATGGGGAGAGGCTGCCAGAGCGGGAGCTGCAGGGGCAGCTCCCTCATGTGAAGAGGGCGATTGCAGGGGGGAATCGGAGGCRGGTGGTTGTGCAAAGAAAAGCCCCGTTTGTGCAGCAGATGTTCACAGCCCGCTCATGTGAAGGCCAGCTCGCAATCAGGGAGGTCAAGCTGAGGGGACACAGACCAGTTCAGGAGTTCACAGTCCCGTTGAGTAACTTTCTACTGGGGAAATRCCAGGGTGTGTTTGCCTGCACGTTGAGATGTCTTAATTCTCTCCTGCAATGGCAGACCCTCTCCGTCAATGCTTTTGCTGTGCGAGTTACTGAAATCACTTTAGCTGAGCGACTTCCCAGCATACGCAGCCCGAGCAGCAGAGCTGATATTTGCACAGTGCTTGAGTGCAACTGAGAATAGCACTTGAGTGTTGAACCTGAGCAAACTGGTCACACTAGAGTGTAGTCTGTAAGTGAGAATAGATGCAAAATTAATCAGGTACCACTTATTTCTGTATCTTTCCCTGTGACTTGTCTACTTTTCTGCTAAAATCTGACTCTTCCCATCTTCTCCCCACGCCACAAAAGTGACATCTACATGACTGGCTTCCAAGCAAAAATGGCTTAGGTGGTCTCAGCGCTGGTAAATGCAGCAAGGCCCTTACTCTCACTCCAAGGGTCGCTGTAATGATGAGGTTATGCGTGAGCAAAGGAGGGCCAGGAGGAACAAGCTGCAGGATGACTGCAATAAGAAGGCCCCAGCTGCCTGTTGCCAGAAAGCTGCACATTGCACCAAACCCACCAGCGTAGGCACGTAGGCTGTCTCTGCTCTTTCTTGCAATGGATGGACTTTCGTCTGGCCTCTATTGTTGCCTTTCCTGTGGCTTTCTCCAAAGCTTTTCATGGGGTTCCTACACTCATCACTTTCCTTCTGCTGCTGCCTCCTGTAGCAATTGCTTAAAAGGTTTGGGGGACCTAATTTCATTCCTCATCTTCTCGGGATACTTTAGAGGTAAGGGAAATACACSCGTCGTGATGAGTTGTCTCCACTCAGGCCTGGTCCCAGTGACATCCTGCCATTTGGCCAACACAAGACTGGGATTTCACAGCAGAAGGATATAAATCAGCATTAGTCACCCTGGAGACTGTAAATGGACTGCGATGTGCAGGGTGTGCCTGGCTATCAAAGCAGGAGCACTAACATGCCACCAACCACGCGTGTGAGTTATGAGCCATTGAATAGAGCTGGGCCATTAGTCACAGCTGCCGGGTCAGAAAGCTCTATGGATTAGCCTGAATTTTGGCAGCCGAGAGCTGAGCTGGTGCTCTGGGAAAAAGACACCACGAGGCAGCAGGTTAAGGTGTCTGGGAAGCTGGTGGAGTTGTTACTATTCAAGCAGCCTTGCCCACAGGTATGACTGAAAAGCTGCAAGTGGCTCTCACAGCAAGTATGTGGCTCTCATGGGATAAGGGCTTCTCCCTCGCCTCATGGTGATCCAGGGTCCTGGAGGGAAGCTCGGCTTCCCCTCCCTGCAGTGTCACCACACCTGGACTGGTCTTCAGACTCTGAGGACTGCTCARTTTGGAGCAGCCTGACTCAAGGGTCCGAAGACTTCCCTCCACCCTCAAGCCTTRAAATAGCTAATCCTCTCTGTGCTCAGCTTTGTCATCCTGCAGGGCAGCTTCTCCAGTTCYGTATTTCCATCCTGCAAGCCGGACRGATAGGAGAGGTCCMCACAAGTATCTCAGCTGGCTGGGCTTGTCAGAAGAATATCAGCTAGTGCTTGAAGGAATATTTCCCTTCTTTTCTATACATTCATCTGGAGAACACGCATTAGATAAGAAAAATAATAATATTTCCTAGATAATAATCCTCAAATATATTTCCTTGATATGCTAAACTAGGTGATTTTATGAGGACCCTTCAGTGACTRGTGATAAGAGACCAGTGCTGAAAGGACTTCCAGTTGTTCTTTTGCTGTGTTGCCATTTGTTTTGARTTTTGCTCTTTGTTACCTAGTTTTGCCTAGATCTTTCTCTAAGAATGAGGAAAATCCCTCTAATCACCCTCTGTGTAACCTTAAGGGAGAAATTCAAGTAACTGGCAAAGTAATAAATCCTCACTACAGATCATCACTAGTTTTTCTCACGAAGACAGAAAAGAAGACTTTTACCACTGGCTGGGGGGGGGAGAAAGCAAAGGTTAGTGCAATTTCTCTGCTAAAGAAATATCCTTCCCTCTATGCAGTTATTGCACTAGCTGGAGCCTATGCAGTGGGACTGTGAGTCATGTCACCAACAGCTCTGCAAGTGCACAACTATTCCTATGTCCTAGCTAAAGCAATTCAGTACCTCAGGGTAATGAATTCATGAAACATCTATGAAAGGTCACGAAACAGCACGCAATTTCACGACAAACAGACTTGCTTCTGAGGTCCCACGTTTCCATGAAAACCTCTGCTTCTCTGCACATGCTGCCAAAAAGCTATATTAAAAATGTGATACCATAAAACAAAAATATTAATAAAGCATGATGCTATTCCTATATAGGTTTTTAGCAATCTCAAAAAGGTAGTTCAAAAAAAAAAAAAAAAGCCTCCCCAGCAAACTAGCAGCTGTGTATTAACCTTCTTCATGAAATATYGATATTTCCTTACATCTAAAGCAAAGCACTTTTGTATCCAGGGCTGCTGCCCCATTCCCTCTTTGTGCAGCCTGCACTGGAGGGGGAGCAGACGGCAGGGACGGAGGCTGCCTAACTTCCCCATCTCTCCCCCTTTTCCACTGGGGTCTGCTCCCAGCAAATCAAGGTACCTATGAGGGAGTCTCCAAAGAAAACAGACAAGCTGGGAGCAGGAGTGAAGAGAGGGGTGGCAAAGTCCCACGGGGCAGGACCTGAACCAAATTAGCTCTGGCATCTGCGCTTCCATTCAGGACACAAAATCTACTCCCTTCACAGGRGAGAGACATGTAGAAGTACGTAGAAGTTTCCACGCAGAACTCCCCTCCTGTGTCTCTTAACATAGGAGGGGACAATTTGGCCCAGGTGTTTAAAAATCTTTTAAATCCCTTGGAACGTAGTTTTCCTTTCTGCTTTGTCACTTACAGTTCTAATTGTAGGTGTTGCTACTGCTCCATCTATTGTTACGCCAGACTAATACTTTCCATCAGAGCCACAGTTTCCAGTTGCTTGTAACTTTGTCAAACCTTTAACTTTTCAGGGCTGAAATCTTCCATGCTCTTTCTCTGCCTTGCCTTGTTCAGGAAACATCCTCCAAAGATTAGGTGCTTTCCAGAACAAACCTAGTGACAAAGCAGCTTTTCCCCACCAGACTGTGAAGATGAGCATGAAGCTTTGGAGCAGGAGTTGAAATTTGGCAGAGACACAACAGTGAGGCCAGAAGGTCCTTCACACTGTCCCGCTGATGTGTGTGGTTAATCAGGACACACAGTTAGCACAATCTGCGTCCTGTCCATGCGTCAGCTTGATCAGGTCTCGGCTCCTCTCCCRCTGCTCCAAGCTCAGACTCCCACCACACATACCCCAGACCCTGGTGAGCCCAGCACAGTTCAGCAGTGTCYGCAGAGAGGCCTCTGCCCACACCAGGCATGTGGTGGGGTATGCACTGTGTGAAAGCCTCTTTTGGGCTGATTTCCCGCGGAGGCGAGCAGCCTTCCGGGCGGCTGTGCAGGGTGAGCCCCCATCCTGCAGGGAGCCCCCGTGTTGCCGCCGGCTGGGGGCTCCTGCAGAGCAGGGCGTGCTGGAGCCTGCAAACAGCAGGCAGGCACCAGCGGGGTTTTCCATGCTGCCATCTCCCAAAGGAACCTGCTGATCTGCACGTGAACTGCTCAGGTACTTACTACCCATGTTTTCCAGACCTCACAGCTATCATTTCTCAGCTAGGTCAGGGATGAGATAATCTCTTTATACTTTTTTTTTTTTTTTTTAATAAATGGAAACTGTAAGTGGGGCTTATCGGAGTACAGAAAAGGAGCAGCGAGCACAGGGCAACTCCCCTCCATGTCTTCTCTGACAAGCAACCAGCCAAGCTACCAGCGCACAGCAGAAGCAGCCAGGTGAATTCTAGCTCACACTGGCTCCAAAATATCCCCAGAAAACCTGTGACCTGACAAAGGACAAAGTATGCCAGCAGATGTGGCGTTATCACATTGCTGCAGCATTTCCGTCAGGTTCAAAGAGATCTGCAGCTCCTGCCACCTAACCTGCCTCCCGTCTAAGGGACAAATGCAAGAGACCAAGCTCCCAAGCTCTGATCCACTCAGGATGCTTTGTGCCCCTTCTTACACAGGAAGAGGTGGCAAGGCAGAAGAGAGGGTTCAGATAACAGAGGTTCTTAGTATTTCTTCCTCATGCGTGTACATTTTGACACAGCATACATTTGTAAATAGTACAGCATACTTTAATAAGTGAGGATGAAAAATTCCCTTCACAAATGGGAACACTCCAGACAAGTAGGAGGGCATGCTCCATTAACGCTCAAGGAAACCACGTCTCAGGAGTGATAATAGGATTTTTGAAAATGAGATCCAAGTCACTTCAATCTTAGCTAATTTTATATGCAGATTTTAACCATATGCTTGCATCATTAAATCATGTATAAAAATAACCTTATAAATGTGTATAAGCATCTATTTAATGCACACACATGCTCACATGCATTTAATTTTAAGGTAAATTTTGCACATTGTCTTCTTTCTACTCTATGACTGGGACTGAGCTAAGATATGTGCTAGAATTTCCTTGTCTTCAGCTTCTTGTAATATTGTTCTTAGGATAAATTCTCAACTCAAAATTACAGTAACACCATAAATAGGAAAAAAAGGCATGTTTTCTGCTACTTTCTAGAAATGCTCACTTTTTTGAGGTTATGCAGAAAAATTGTTATTCCAAAACATACTCTATCAAAATGGGGATATTTTTTACCTGTTGAGAAAACTCTGCTGCTTAAGATATAGAATTGTAGACCTATATTCATTGACTGCATTGATTTTAAAGCGACTGTTTGGAGAGGTAGATTTAAAAACAGGCAAGCAGGGAGATCCTGTTTACAATTTCCCTGCCCATCAACATTCACTACAGATGTGGTTCTCTTGTTTCCTCTCCACTTGTACTGTCCTTTATTGGAAAAAACAGTCATTCGAGATGCTATTTTTGAAGATAATGGAGTGTAAAGTCTTTGAAGCTGGGATCCTCTTTTTTTTGTTTTGTGTTTGACCAGCCTCCACAGCAGTTCAGTCCATGTCAAAGACTAGGCCTTTATGTCCTAATCACACTACAAATACATAATGGGATAGACCAAGATGCACATGATGGTTGAGTTGCACGTCACTGAATACCAAAGAAAAGATGAGATTTTTCCTAAAATGCACAATTCTTAATCCATTTTGAAGCCTTCTCTTGAATCAACATCTAGAAGCCTACCCCCCAGACACATTCTCCAGGTCCTACACCTGCTCGTGTATTACACCAGCCCCATGCCAAGAAAGCACTTGGCTTTGATTCTTACTTCTGGCTCTGTGCTTGCCTCTGCAGATCACAGTGATTCAAAACCCAGTGACCTTGGCTAATTTGTGAAGGGCAATTAACACTCAAGCAAACATATTCCAAAATCCTCTGCTGTCAGCTTGCCAAGAGTAAGGCCAGCACTGCGAAACACACAYTAGCACTGAGGAGAAAAAGAGAGAGAGGGAAATGATTTCAATTCAGAGGAAGGAGAGAAGAAGATCAAGATAAACAAGCAGGAAAAAAATGCCCCAAATGCCTAAGTGGTGAATGRGCTTGTTTTTCTCTAGTCCTGGCAGCCTTGTGTGGGAATCTGGGAATCAACGACTGCAGGAAAAAATGAAAGGTCTCTATTTGTGGTTGCTCAAAGGTTAAGAAAAAGACTATGCATGCAACACTGGAGAGTACATACGAATGAAAAGCAATGAAAAATACATTACCCTTTAGCCAGTGACTTAGAGATCATCCTTGTATTGACCATGTCAAACTCAAAGGTTTCAGATCCTATGAAGGGATTTAGTCAGGACAAAAATTCTTTGTAGCAGATTGGCCATAAATTGAATCTTGATCTGGAAGATAAAAACATTTATTCCAAGGACCACTTTTACAAGCAAACCTCTCTAGATGACAAGGCCTTCCTATATCTTACTAGTCACAAGCACACCCACTTGGGGAGTACATAAATGCYCTGAGGCTGGTTAGAACCACCACTTATTTACACCCTGTTTTATGGTTGTTTAAAAACAAATGAGAGTTTTAAACTGCACTATTTAAATCGTGTTTCTATAGGTAGTCAGAGTAGGCTGGAGGTTGACCCTGGAGAGGAAACWCTTCAATGGAGGAGGTTGCTGTGAAGAATAACATGCCTTTATGTTCCTCTGGACACTTCATTTTCCTCTCAGTAGGCAGAATTAACAAGATCATTACCTGCTAYAAAGCAGAAAATCAGCTCATCCACACTTTGTGCAGAGGCTAGTGCCTTTGAGTTTCAGWGATCTCCACCAAGGAGAGGCCACCAAACCTGCTTCAGAAGCAAGAAAATGCAGCACAGAGAGTAAAGTGACTTTCCCCAAAACATGCAGCAGTTTGGTGACAGAGAGGGCAAGAGAACCTATGTCTCTTTACTCTATGTTAATGTCTTTATCCTCACTGTGGACAAGTGAGCAAAGTGAAATGCAAAAGAGGAGCCTGCAGTGACTGCTATTCCTCATCAAGCCATCCCCTTGTAGTTGCCATTGCATCTGGTGCCCAAMARYTGCAGCACCAGGAAGRGTAAAGAAACAAAGAGCAACCTGGSGACTTGAAGCAGACAGAAATAAGTRTGTGTGAAAGGCTTTCTAGGCTGAATTGCAATGGTGCCTGGGCCTTTGGCACAGTCCAGAAGGATCTGTTCTCTTTTCACCTAAGAGGCTGGAGTTGGAGAGGGGAGAAAAGCTGAAAATCTCAGTCTCCAACACGTTGTCATATACTACAGCTGTATTACCTTGATGGGAAAAGACACCGAAAGCGTCTTCGCAAGCCTGAAGTTCACTGTCTGATCATAACGTTCATAACCACCAAACCTGGTCTGCAGTAGCATTTAAACCAGGAAAGGGAACAAGAGAATGAAGCAATTTTTGGGGAAAAAAAAAAAAAAAAAAAAAAGTGAGAAACCAGGAGCAGCCTTACATGTGCTGTTTGTACGACACGTGCTCCTCCTCCTCCGCTCTTTGCTCTTTGCTCTCCTTGGCAGCTCAGTTGAATTACCGAAGGGTGTTTAGCCCAGTCAAACCGCCTCCTAGCTCTTTCCACAGCAAACCTGGCAATGCCTGGATTACACAAAGGGAAAAACAAAACAAAAGAGGGATAATATTTTTTCATTTAAGCATCCAGGCAAAGCACTTCCCAATATGTAATTTAGATATATGGCACCATCTGCAGAAAATGCATTTTGAAATCATCCTTAATCTGAACGCTTTCTGCTTGTTCAAAACTGTGTTTTGCCACACAGAAAACAAAGTGTGCATTCATTTAGGTGGATAATACACAAGGTGCTGATAGGCCCTTATCTTAAGACTATATGTATATGACTGTCTCTCTCTCTTAAGAGGCATCATTAATCGAAGCAACAATAACTAATGCTGACCTAAACTTGTTTTTTAAGCTCTAAGCCAGACCCTTCCTCCAAAATCTTCCCCATTTCAGTCTCTCGATTTTTTCTTCCAAAGGATCAGTCTCTGAAGTATTTGTTCAAGATAATAAATCTGTTGGCTGGCCCAATTTAAGAACTTAGTCCTGCAGTCCTATGAATTCTGTACTTCACTTGTAAGGACAAAAGCAGTCATGAAAGAACAACTCAGCTCAAAACAGGCATGCAAATGGTGGCTGTACTGGATCACTAAGTCATTTGCTAGAGTCATTTACATCTACCTAAGCAGAAAGGGCTTACAGGAATTCTGCCTGCTTGCTTAAATATCTGTTAGCATCTGGCCAGGGCAAATTCCATTCCTTAACACAGAGGGTAAAGTTCTGCAGTCCTTACTTTGAGAAATTAATAAGAATTTTGATCAGCTAAAAATGACAGCATTAAACCAAGAATAACTGTGGTCACACAATCAGAGGAGTCTCCAAAAGATCACGCTAAAAGCAGGTCAGTTACTTGTATGTGTGCACGTAGCCCTCCCTGCACGGGCAGGTTGAGCACCAGAGCACACAGCTGCTGCACCAGGTGAACCAGCTTGCTACAGAATRTGAACCACAAAGCTGCACCAAAGCCGAGGCCTCCTTCCCTCCTGCAAAGACAAGAGGTGTTGTCCTGGAGGGCCAGCACTGCAGTTGGTGTAACACAATGTCCCAGTCCGGCCACGAGCGGCTCCATGAGCTCTGAAGTCCCTGTGCCACAGAAGACGCTGCTCACGCTGAAGAATTTTCACTATCATTGCACCCAGCTCCGAAGGTGCTCCAACAGTGGGGTGAGCTAGCAATAAACCCACGTGAAGCAGCGGAGGTTTAGCAGCATAAAACTGCGGGCTGCCTGCTTCTGAGGGACTCGGTGGCCAAAAGAGAGGTCACCTCCCCTGGCCAGTGTCGACTGCCACCTACACAGATTGGTACCTGCTGCTGAGAGGGAGCCTGCAGCTTTCCTGACTGAAYTGATAGTCAGATGACCAGAAAATTACCAAACCAAGCGGAGGCTTTGCCCTTTATTGAGCATTTGAAGTTAATGATGAAAAGTCTGCCATAGCTTTTAGCATCAATATAGTAAAAGCGCATCAAGCAACTAAACTACCAGGAAGAAAAGTGAATGCCAACATACATCTATCTTAAATGGAAACATTTTAAAGAGTGTCCTTTTTTTGKAGGCATGTCGAGTTGTTGGTTTGACTATTTACATAAAGTGTTTACACATTGATGTGATTTTTTGCCTCTGCTTTTTTTTTTTGCTTTTTTCCTTTTCCTGCAGGATAGTGCATAGGTTTCATACAGATACATCTATGTAAAAAGTAAAGTTGGAACATATGTGTCTGATAAACAGCCTG
The DNA here is from genome assembly GCA_003342815.1 of Eudromia elegans. Lineage (NCBI taxonomy): Eukaryota > Metazoa > Chordata > Aves > Tinamiformes > Tinamidae > Eudromia > Eudromia elegans. The sequence goes on along the minus strand of PTEX01000027.1, from coordinate 1,486,008 downwards.
TTACAAACTTATTGTATTTCAGGACTGCTCCACTTGGATTTACAATTCGTTTTATGTTCTTTTGAAACTGTTTCAGTAAAACTGGGATTAATTTAATACACATTTTATTAAAAYTGTTTGCAGTAGGGTATGACAAAATTACAAAGCACAGCAGATACTGAAGTGCTGAATTGCCTAGAGGGTTTAGGGCAACTAAAAATAATGAACTATGATTTCCACAAATTTCCTGATTTCCTGGCCCCAGTAACCTGCTCTCAGATCAATGTTAGACTGAAATGTCTTTTGTACAATTCAGCCTTTCCTTAGACAATCTGATAGGTAGATCATTAAATTATTTCCATGCAGCCACTGTGTTCAGACAATAAAATTCTCAGTCCAGCTCATTTTGTAAATATGCCATAGCTGTTCAAGGGCTCGCTGAGCTCATGTGATTGGATTGATGGCCCTCAATGGTCAAAAGCTGGGAAAATTATCCGCCAGGATTTTTTTCCATCTGGTTTACATTGCTGTTCAAACTCTATGGATCAAAGAAAAAGCATTTTCTCTTTCACTGGGTTATCTAACATGAGCCAAAGTATTTTTGGGTCTGCTCAGTGGAAAAGCAAGAGAACACCACTTTATGAAAACTACCCTTATTTTTATTACTTTCGAAGTCACTTTTGAAAGCCATAATATGCAATAACAGACATTGGGACTAGCYCTAAGAATGCAAACACAGGGAGGTGAGCAATGAAATCATTGCTCAGTTTTCATTTTGTCCTTAAGGGAAGTCTGTGGCACCCGTTCCTAGAGGGTTGCCTGCAAGGTTAGAGCAAACCTAGGCAGCTTCCTGGCTTCCTGCCTATACAAATCACGAGCAGAGTTATCAAATCCTCTAGCAGCTGGAAGCCTATCCAACTTTTCAGGCTTAGGCTGAACGGCAGCAGTGCAGAAGAACCCGCTCAGCTTGTTGGGTAGAGTTTTGCCTTGGAGCCTTCAAAGGGAGATACACTCTGCTCTGCTCCCCCTTCACACTCTTTCTTCTAGTGTTTCTTAGCTTGTGTTTCGCTAGGCCAACAGCTTGTCTTTGTCCTCGCTTCTCACACTCACTTCTCATTAGGTGCCGCGTACCCATGCTGCCTGACTGGCGGAGATGGGGTAGAAACAGAGAAAAAAATGCATTTCAGAAGGGAGAAACCAAAGAAAAGATGATGCACGAGGAGCACAAGCTGCCTCGAGACTCTTTGGAATCCTGAACTTACTGGGAATGCAACACAAAACTTGAAAAGTTTTGACAGGAAAACATTGCCTTCACAATAAGATATTTTCCAAAAATACTTAAGTATTTTCAAGAAAAAAAACACTTTTATATTAATCTGAGGAAAAGAAGAGACTGTCCCTAAGACCAGCCCTATGCACATACATCCTGAATAAAATAAATTTCAGCAATGGTAGAGCAAAATTCTTYGAGTTCAAGAGCTCCCTACAGCCACTGACTGGAACATCATGTTGGACTTGGATGAGATTTTTATTACAAACTGGACATGACTGCACAGATTAATTGGTCATCTGAATCTTAAATAGAGGATTTGAAGAAAAAGCAAGTCATGTGGAATACAGATGAGCAAACTTTCAATCATATAAAAGGCAGATCATTCCTATCATGGTGTGTATGAGTAAGACAGAAAGCAAAAAATTTGCAGTCGTCCAAGGAAATGGAATACTTATTTTTGGGAATAAGTATCTTGGGAACTGTGGAGGTTTCATTTAAGGATTTTATAATGCAGAGGAAAAGAAAATGCTGAAAATGGAAAATATTTGTGTAAAGAGACAGCAAAGGAGCGCTGCTGTGCCTGAAAGCTGCTGTGCTGTAATTGGAGGCTGTCATCAAGGAGGGTGGGTTGGCTCCTTCCTCACTCCCCTTTGGGGCTGCAGTCACCTCCATCCTCCYCTGGGTCAGTCAAGTTGTCCAGGTGAGTCTGTACTGCTCACTTGCCCTGTGGGTTTTCCCCCCACCCCCAATTAAGAACAATTCCTAACAAAAGAAATCAGCATTTCTAAAACACTCAACRGAAGAGGCAGAACAAAACCCGTCTGAGTTTGGCCATGTAAATACATGCCAAGAAACATTAAATCCATGGTTTGGCCTGCACATGCTTGTGCACGCTACTCCGGGTAGAGATTCAGCTCTTTCTGCTATCCAGAAGTATCTCCGTAATGAAGACAATGTATGATCTCACATGGAGCATCTGCATTTTATAYGCGAGGGCAATGATGAACAACAGACCTCAGCTGGGTGCTGGTGTTTTGCAGCAGCTGTGATTTAAACTACATTACTTCATACCCTGGAAATTACAATCAAATAGTCTTGCAGAAAGGAGTGTCGATATTGTCAAAGTGACATTTTGAAAATCTGATAAATTAGGCTTGCCTGGCTGGAGCACATTACCTAGCAGGGCAACGCGCTTGGGACTATCACCTGTTGTACTAAAYTTGTACAACAAAAGTCTCAGAAAATGGGCCACCAACGCTACAAGTAAGAATATCGTCAAGTCTTACAAATGCTACAAGATGAGACAAAAATTGAAGTATAACAGGCACAGGCCTATACACATACAGTGTCAAAAAGGGTGCCAGAGGTGTTTGGCTCTAATGAAGCTGCTYGTGAGAGCTGATTGCTAGGAACCTGAACACAATCCAAAGCTCTGTGTTTTAACCCCTGCACGGCCCTGGTTTTAGCTTCCAAAATGTATGCCAGGAACTGAGGTGGCTTTTAGGAACAAAGGAAACCTCAGGATTTAGAATAACTGATGCGTTTCATGTAACATGTGTTTCATGTTCATCTTTTGCTGCTTACAGAGCAGCTAGAAACAGAGTGAAGCTCAATGCATACATTGGCCATGCATACGAATAAACCAAAAGYCTTTTAGCTGATTGTGAGTTGTTTATGGAGACTATTAATCACCTGCTGTATCAGCACGAGCCACCCCAGCAGCGACACGGCTGCTTCCCGGCCGGATGAGCGAGTCCAGCTCCCGGTCGGAAAGGCAGGCGCAGGAAACTGGATTCTCTTGAAGGACGCTGGCTTGTACAGGGAGGCAGAGGATTCGGAAGGATTAGACATTCTAGATTCATAAAACATTTCTTGGGAGGGCAGTTTAAGTTGCCTGATATGTCCTTTTAAAACAAAAAAGGAAGTCTTATTGGCTAGAAACCCAACTTTCTTGTCTCATTAATGGACAACAGTTGCGGACCAAGAATTAGACAGAGTAGATGAGAAGCAGTCCTTGTTGAGTTTGGTATCTCTGGTGATACGAAGAAGAATTAAAAAACCCTGTTGCACAGAATGAATATCACTGCCAGCTTCCTGCAAACAGCTGTGGACAAGATGCTCAGCAGACGTGTGCCCGGGCAGTGTCACGGGCTCAAGGAGCAACAAGGTGACTTACTCGGTGTGGAGCAAAGCCTCGAGCCTTTGCTCTTCGCAGTTTTTACTCCTTAGGGCTTGTGGGGACAACGCTCACATTGCTGAACCCCTTCCAGAAAGCAAGCCAAGGGGCTAAGAAAGCTGTTTTTTAAAACAAAACRAATTTTTCCCGTCAAAAATAGAAGCCTGTGCGCAGAATATGAGCTYGGCCCTTGTTTGGCGAACTGAATGCCTTCCTCCTCCCAGAACCTCGCTCTCTGGCTTCTCCTCCGCTGCTGAGCAGGACGGGGGAGCGCTGAACACGGACCTGGTCATTGCGTGTAGCAGAGGTGTCCCCGCCACCCGTGGTGCGGCGGCACAGAGCGGCCCCCGTGACGGGGAGGGCTGTGACCCCATGTGGAGGGGGTTCCTATCCCCTGCGGCTGCCAGCAGCTCAGCATTTCCACCTCTCCAATGGCAGCGGGGGAGCCCCATCCTGTCGGCCTCGGGAATGGCCGCGGGAGCTGTTAAAGCGCACGTGGGTTGAGGCCGGCAGCTCCGGACTGTACCCGTCCGCTCGGCCCGCTGAGGTAATCCCTGTCCTCGAGCACGTTCCCACGGCGCRGAGCCGTCCTGGCACCGGCGCCAGCGCTCAGCGTGCACCTACGCAGGCCAGACGTCTGCGCTTACGGCCCACGCCGACGGGGACGTGAGGCCCGCGGCCCGCAGGCAGCGCCTGAGCGTAGCCAGCCGGGTCTGTGGGGTGTCCTCAGCACACGGTCCMCGCGCCTGAGGCCGTCCCCTGTTGGGCTCTGAAGACGAGGGATCCCCCCCAGGGATTTGCTGATCGAGCCCAAGTTCCTCTCTAGGCCTTTCTCTTTAAGAGGATTTTCCTATCTCGCTGAAGCAAAAAGGATTTTTTTCCTTTGGAAAAATGCAATAGAAGCAGCTAACCTCAGCCACATGTATCTGCATTGCTAATATATATTTTACTACRTTATTGAAACCGGGTGGATTAGAAAGTCTGCTGCATGAACTACAGTTTGCAGCCCCRTGCCAGAGCTTCAAGAGGATACTAATTTTACCTAATCATCATCCGATCTCATCCTTGCTGGCTGTGCTCGTGTTCAAGGGATAAATTCCTCACAGCACTCAGGGCTCTCATTCCTGTGGTTTCTCTTTTTGAAAACAGAATTACATGATTACATAATGCAGAAACGCTTCCAGCTCATTACTATTATTAAAAAGCAAATAAAAAACCTCAAGTTTAATTTAACCRGCATCCGTGCTTTGGGAAAAGGCCTGGTAAGGTGAAAGGGATGCAAGAAACTCCCCTGTGGGCCTCCGAGCATGGCTCAAAAGCCAGGGAAGATGATTCCCGATGTARAGGGACACCTCCCTGCTAGCAGCGGACGCTGGCGAGCCCTCGGGCAGCAGGTTCAGGGTCGCCTCGGTGAGCAGGGTCAGGCAGAGAAACGGCAGTAGAAGMGAGTCTCAAGGAAGGGTCTGCCGGTCAGGGAGCGGTGCGGGAGCACCTCGAGACTCGCGTTTCACCCCCGCGCCCGCTTTTAGSAGCAGCCCTGCTGAGAACAGCACAAAACCACCAGCAAGGCTAACACCCTAGAAGGAGGAAGAGACTTTCATCAGCCTGAAGGGGGATTCCTCTTCCCACAGGGCAGCTGATTAACTCACTTGAACAAAAACGTGGCTTGGCCAGGTCGCTTTCACTCCTGAACACCCTGTTGCACATGCAGTTTTATAGGATGAGTTTATGGCACYCCTGCTTCCAGGGGTGGGAGCTGCACAGAGGAAAAAGAGGTGAAGCCCTATACGAACCAGCTTGTCGCTGCTGCTTTCAGCATGACCTTGGCTTGCATTCTTGCCCTTCCTTTCCACACTAGACATGCTTGGGCATGCTTATGGGGTCTCTTGACTCTTAAGAGGTATGCTGTTACTTTTGTTTTAAGGTATATGGCATAAATTTCAGGCAGCTGTTGCCCCTGAAACCAGCTACAGTTACCTCCTCCTCCAGCTCTTTTCAGATCCTCCACAATGAGGAAGAGGCTGGCCTGGCTCCAGACTGTCCGAAAAACAGTGACTACTAGTCCGAATTACAAACTGAAGGCATTTTAGACACAATACAGTTGATAGGTAGTTGCATACCCCAAAACGATGATTCTGTGAAGGAATTTTTAGGTAAAATACTTCCCACTGCATGAAAGATAACTCTGTCCCTTTTTATAAGTTGGAAAATGGAAAAAAAAAAAATCTTACAGGTAGGCTGACTTAAATCTCTGAACTCTTGAATCAAACTGCTTTTCTTGTTATTCTGAAGCTGGGGGAGTTGGAGTTTCAGGCAGTGGTTTCCTTTCTTTGCTCCAATGCATTTCACTGATTGCTGCTCTGCATTTCCCAAAAGAGCAGTGGGGTTTCTGCTGTGGTTAGATCCCTGCTGCGTGCCACGGGCATTTTGATCATAGGTTAGCATAAGAAATGCAGTTCAGCCAGGGAGCAACGCTCGTAGAGAGACCTCAGTCTAACTGCAGATCCCAGGAGGGACCACAACAGCAGCAGGGACGCAAGCTAGAACAACATACTGCAATGCTCTGCGAGATACTATTTTAAAATATTTTGATTGGCAAAAAGGAAAAAAAAAAAAGTCCGAGTTAACGCTTTCCTTCCTATGAAACAGGATTTCAGGCTTTTCACTCTGAATGAGAACATTCATTCTTTTGAAATTATATTGGTTCTGCAATGGAGCTTCCAGTTCTCAAGGAGCTCCAATAAGGGCCTTCYACTCAGGAAGCAGTGGGATGTCACCACCATGCAGCCAAGAAGCTCTTCTCCAGAGCAGCTRGTTACCTCTGTTCACGTAATTTCAGGAGAATGCACCTCTTATCGTGCTGGGCATGTCACATACTGAATGCATACTGAACACAATTTAAAAGCAGCAACAGAACAAATTTTAAGGAATAATGAAAAAAAAAAAAAGTCATAGCCTAGAAGACACAGAGCACAGTAACCGTAGACCAGCTATAGCAGTAAAAAGCTGAATTCCCACTGCTGGTAGAATTTCCTTGTTAAGGTTGAAAACTAGATCCTTACAGCTGCAGCTGAGGAAGAGCTGACACTGCAGTGAGTCAGTTTCCATGTCCTAAGCACAGACTGATGAGCCACCCCATCAACCGGGCACCAGAATCCTAATTCTGTTAGGGAAAAGGTCCACTAAAAGTGGAGTTGTACCATAATTAGTTTAGGCAGGATGGGTAACCCCAGGGCTTCGTTAGCTCCTTGGCAGGGTGAATTTTGCAGTCTGCCAATGAGACTGACTTATGGTCTTCATGAGGCTCCTTAGCCAGTTCTTCAAAACCAAGAACTGACAATTACTCTTCCTGGCAGGGAGCTTGGTTGTGATGGCTGCATGTATGAGAAAGGGATATCATTAGACGTCGTCAAACACAGACATTTGGATCCTTATGCAGTAGGAGACCAKGTCTGATCTCAGCTTTCCTGCAGCAGCAGAAACAAGTACAGAGCACTAACACAGCTGACCATCTCCATAGGACTGGCCTACAAAGGGAAGTTCAGTGTCTCACGCTTTCAATCAGCTGAATTTCCAGGATTGCTAGGTTCAGTTTTAGGGAGAGTTTTCCCCTCCACACTTTTTAAAATTACAATTCAATTTTAATTTCAAAGCAGAAAGACGTAAGCTGACCAGCCACAGATGGAGGGAAAGGGCAGAAAGTTTGGGGACTTCTTTCTTTTGCAGAGATAACGAGCAGGCACAAACCACAGAAGTGCCCAGCTTGCTTTCTCAAGAACAGGGACAAYACCCTGCAAATGTGTGTAATACAGGATTTACCTCTCTCTTACAAAGCCTGCTTCCACTCCTGTATCTCCCCCCTTTTGGCCAAATACAGCCAGAATAAAATTCTTTTGTGATCCAAACTGAAGGAAAAGATGTGACAGAGGTAGAAAATCATATGATCTAATTTCTGATACCTACCATTAATCTTTAATGTTCTCATATTTGTTATATATGTACTAGAGGGGAAGATAGAGGCATCTCCATAGGGTGTCAGTATACCTGAAAATCTCGCCTGCTACAAATCACCTTCTCAATAGCAAAAGCTTCTCAATAGCAAAAGCATCTCTGCCTCTCTCCATTAAAAATGTCAAGGACTCTAGTTCCTGACCCAGGAGCATAATCAGTGCCAGAAGTTTTAGTGATAGTAGCTTGTCTCTCCTCTTGGCAAGGTTAGAGCTGTAGACCAGACCATTCTCCGACCTTCCCTCATCTTCCCAATCTTCTCTCTGCTGCCAAGCAGGAGAGGGCACAGTCCACACCMACACTGTGATAAGACATAGGTACCAAATATGCACACAGCATGAAACAGCTCTCCAAGGAAGTACAAGCCCARAGTCAGTAAACACAAAGTCTTCTTCAGAGGGAATGACTCACTAAAACCRGCTTTGGGGATCATAGAAGCGTATGAACAGTTCTATACTATCCCCTAGATGGGATAATGTGCTACCACTATGATATTGCAGCACTCAAAGATAACTGACAGCAATAAATACACAAATAAAAGAAGCAAAACCGTCCCACCTTCTGCTAGAAGATCAATTGCACTACACCAGATGGTTGGCTGGCTGACAAGTAGCAGCCCACCTCAAACAGCCAAGAATAGAATAAGAAAAGGCCAAGACTGCAATAGCTTTTACAAGGCCAGCCTGGGGCTTTCTGGGTTCGTATGCCCCTCTCCAGGTCTGAAATGGAAAGAGCAAGTGGGAGCAGCTGGGSCTGTTCTGAGACTACCCCTACACCRTCTTACACTGTGTTTGATCCTCAGTGAAAATTTAACCTGASAACCGATGGCGAAGCCAGAGCTGGCGGGTGCCCCTACTCTGAGGTGGCACCTGCCCCTGCGTGGGCAGCTGGACCTAGAGTGGAACAATTTCTATATCTGCCAAGACAGTAGCAAGAAGTCAGTCAGTCAGGAATTTTTAAGCCAAAAACAAAAGATAAAAGTCAAATGGAAATGGACTTCTCCAAACTTTTCTCTTTTGAACTGCCTTGCTCTTCAGCAGTAATGAAAGTTTCATCCTGACAACCACTATGAATGAAAAGCAATGAAGCACTTCTCTTAAAATTCCTTATATTAGAAAACCAGCTAATCTTTTCTCCTAGTTTYAGTCTACCTAACCCAAGGATATGTAAATGTAAGACAAGAAAGAGGAACAAGGAAAAGAAAAAGGGGCTTTAAACTCTAAGAACACTTTTTTTTCTCCCGCAGTGAACTCAGAGTGACTGAGGTTCCTAACAAAAGTTCAGCATGTAATATTTTCCATTGCTTATGGTTCCTGTCTGAACTTCCATTTTGTGGGAATACACTTGGATCATTGCTGACCTGTCTCTGGAAAAGGCTCGCTGTATTTTGGCTTGGCTTCCTTCCATTTCTGCTCCTCTAAGTCTGTTCCCCATTTCAACATCTCTTATTGCCACATTCCCAAACATGTTACACAAGCCTAAAGAAGCAATTTATAGGAATATTCGTAATTCAACTGTGACCAAACAAGCACTTTCCCTTCTAACAAATCATTTTCTCCTGGGAACCACAGTTATGCGGTTGTTTGCTCACTTGTTTACAGCGTTTCACTGGATGGGATACTTAAACAGGSAGATGACTCAAAGCTGCACAAATCTGTGAGAGTCTCTGCAGCAGCTTTCAAAGTAAAACCTGGCTGGAAATATTCTGTGAAGACTTTTCCAAAAGTGCCTGGAAGAGTGCTCTATATGAATGTGTGAGCTTCCCATAGCCAACCAAACCGTGCCAGACGCACGTACATAGAGAGCCTGCTTTGATCTTTATTGCCCGAGGCAGCACCATCCAAGATGAGAACCGGTAAGCACTCCGGGAACGTGCCCCTTCTCCAAGAACAGGGCACTTTTGTAACACCAGCAAATGCAGGGAGAGAGAAAAGGCTGCATAACTCACCCTGAAACTGGAGTTATTTGTAAATGACAAATAGCACAAAAACAGTTGTACCAAATACCCTGAAACTCACAATTTTTGCCTGGACTTGCAACCTCTATTCCCTTGAACTCTGGCTCCCACGGGATATAAGTGGTCAGTATTCCAGGTCAAGAGCCATGGCTTTCAGCGTATTTTGTCACAGAATTATATCAAGTTCAAAGTTAAYTCCTCTGGAAAATGAGACCTCCTATCACCTGCACACAAACCTGATCCACAACCAAGCCCCAATTTTTTGCCTGCCTCTGCACAGAATAAATCTTCCAATTCATAGTATGAAGTGGAGTAAGTGAACTGACCCTCAGTTTCCCCTTTTACCTTCCTTTACACCCATATAATGGAGCCAGCTGAGAGGAGTAGATGGAGCATCTACCTGCTGCAGCTTACAGCCTGACACATTAGGGTGAACTAAAATGAACTAATACATGTATTTTTCTCAACARACAATCATTTTAGTAGAAGAGGGTAAAAGGGGAGGCTGTGGGGGCAGCAGTATCAGCTGAGGGCTGCCTGGTGCCCACCTGAAGGGAAGCATGGCTGCTGGAAGCAACTCGCCCAGCCTCGCCTATGACCACACTGAAACATGGCCTCACAGGCAGGAAAGGGCATTTTTTCCATGCAGGGCTACCCAAGCAACCCAACAGTCTGCACTAGTTGCAATTAGAAGCAGATTTTAGGCTTCTTTGCCCCAAAGCAGTGAACAATCTGCCAAATAATAATAGCATATGTCRCCACAGACAGGTCTTCATTAGAAAGAAATAGTCAGAAGATGTATGCAGAGAAAGACATTGTAGTCAGTGGTGACACAGGATTACCAATAATAACCTCAGGCTGCGCGCATGGTACAGAATAACTCCCACGTTTGTGCAGCTGAAGTGACAGWCATCATCCTCACCACGCATTATGCCTTTCCTACATCCCACTCAGATCACTAATGTCAGCCAGACTCCAGCCACTTGTCATTTACATTTTGTAACAGGTTATCTCTGGTTCTACGCCATTATTGTGTGCCATTTAGMCAGGGATCATTGGGGATACGCAGGTATGGGTAGGGTTTTGCCCCACGTGCCCTCAGTCACTCAAGGAAGCTCACTGATCTGTTTGCTTGAGCTCATTTTGCCTGGTACTTTTTATTTGGCCTCTACACATGTATGCAGCCTCTATCTACTCTCCCTTTGAGAAATAAAACATCAAGGAAAACCTATTTTTTTAAAGCCACAGGGTAAATGCAAGAAGCGGTGGTGTTGCACAAGGCAGGGACTRCAGGGAAAAGCTGGGGGCAGCGGGGAGAAGGGGCTGCATGAGCTGTTTCCCTCAGAGCCGAGGAGAATCACGTTTTCCGCCTCCAGTTTCTAAGTGTCAGTGCTAATGAGTGGGCTCTCTTCTGCCTCTGCAAGTTTTCCAGTTCTTCCCGGGATAGAACTGACAACTAAGTAGGCGGCAACGAGGTAATGAGCAGGCAAACTAAGAGACATGTAGTTATCAAAAAGATAGGACAGAAAATTCCCACATCCTCTACAAGGGTGAAACTTGCTGAAGAATCACAAAAGATGCAGGGCTACGAAGGCACAGTGAACCAGTAACTCACTGCCCAAACTGGGGACAGACAGAAGGTCAAYAGGAGAAAAATTCAAGATCAAGGCCAGAACCATGGGCTATTAGGAGCTTTTGGGACAGAAGAAAAATGAATTTTGAGCCCTCCTCTGTGAACTTTCTGGGAAATAGGAAAGTTAATGAAAAACTGCCATATCCAGACTCAATACGAAGCCTTACAGATGACCTGTGCCCACATAATATGATCTATCAAGTTGCTATCTTTCCTCAACAACAGATACTTGGACTTCCCCTGTAAAAAATAATGTTTTATCTAAGTTCAAGATGAAATACAGTATATCATAAAACACCAGGACCTTAGTAGATGTATCACGGAAATACCAGAGATGAAATTGGGAACATCTTGCCCGAGTTTCTTCCTGCAGGAAAGTTTGGCTTATCATTACTAAAGCAAATTCAGGGGAGATGGATCACCCCCTGTCTCTAAAGTGCTTTGAGGAGAGGAAAACCTGAAATACAGCCTTAACAAATCTGCCAACCATCTCTGCCAACCTCAGCATCCACCAAGACTTTTCACATACCACCCCAGCCTCAGGAGCACTGAGGGAATGTCCTTTAGAGGCTGTGACGGGGCAGGGTGGGGAGCTATCATGGACCTGCCCAGGACCGTTCTTCATTTTTCTGATTATTTCCTTTTCTGTACCACATGGATGCTGGGAAAAGCCAAAGAAAGCCAACCCTCTGTTCAAACAATGTGCATGCCTTGCAAATAATATTATTTCTTATCACAGAAAACCAGTGTCCCAGTACACAAGGCAAAACTCATTCCTCTTTCAAATCACTAACTCCTTCTTGAAGGAAAACTAATGAATCAAACACCATCAACCACTAAACCTGTTTGCCTCAGAAGCACATGAGAGCTTTGCCAGGGCACTCGGCAGACACAAGGTTAAACTTGACAGGAACAAGTGAGGTCTGGAACAGGGTGAGCAACCTACGGGATTGGAATAAGGTCAAGCCAGGAGAGGGCAAGGCTGTGGTGAAGACTGCAGTCTCCCAAGCATRGCCAGTCCCTGTGTTTGGAAATCAAAGATGCTCCAAATTGAAAAGAGGAAGCAAGGCAGAGAAGCAGGCAGGGGTTTGGCTCTGTCTTTGGCTAGGATGATGTCCTGGCAAGGGTGCTGCAGCTTTTTGTTCTGCTCCAAAACACTTCCCACACAGCTGGTCCTCTTGCCACTGAGGCTATTTAACATGCATCTCCTCTGGTGAGCTGACCCTATCGAACCACAGTTTCGAAGTAAAAAACAACACTTGGATTGTCCATGCTTGATTTTTTGTCATCTTCAGCAGAGCAAATATTTTATTTTCAATGCATTTCTCCCCTCCACCACAGACCAGGAGGATAGCTGGTTCACATCTTTCCTAAGGTTTTCCGCCAGGTTGAGAAACCTCATGCCCAGATTTTCAAAAAATTTGCTTGACTGCTGGGAGTAGTAGGAGGGAAAACATGAAATCAGCTCCTTTTATTGTGACGTGTATAAATCTGTGACATCCATAATGCGATTCTGGTCGCAGATCCCTAGCTGTTCTTGAGATGATTGAAAAGAGGCTATTTTAAACTTGAGTACTCCCATAAGTCAACCACATGAACTCACAGCGTTGGGGCTTCAAAATACTCAATATCCTTAGGCATTCAGCGTAGACTAAGAAGGTGGTTTTTACTTTTAAAAAAAAAAAAAAAAAGTCCTGTGAGAATTCCCCTTTTTTTCTACCTTAAATGCAGTAAGAAGAATAGGAGAACAACAAGAGTTCCTCAAAACCATATGGATAATACAATTCCCTAGATAAGAGGTCCAAGCCGTCATACAGCCCCAGGGAAYGAAGAGGTCTATGTTTCCTTCTGCTGGGATCTGAAATTCAGAGACTGAGGGGCCCTCAGGTCACTCTCCCATCAAATTTGTGCCACAGCAGCCTCCCACCATCAGTGTCCACGAGCAACAGAAACACTATGATTTGTGAAAAGACCAAAGTATTTGAACTTGACTTGGCCCTTCCTTGTGGACTATGCAATGCCTACTTTTATGTGGAATTTAACTTCCACAAATAAAATATTTTTAATTCATAAAAGTTACCCACACCTTTAAAATAATAACCTAAAGGAGGAAGGCACGAGGATTTTGTCATTTAGGTCCATGGACATTTGCTAGATGCAGAGCCGCTTCCTGACAGTTTAGCACTTTGTCTCTTTATGGTAAAGAGAGGAAACCAAACAATAATAGTGAGCATTTTGTTAACACCTTTGCTTGGGAACTTCAATTAATGCTGGTATGAAGAAACCATTAATTTTCTGACAATATCTGCACTCCAGTAGTTATATTTTCCTTGGGCATTTAGGATCCACAATATGTTTACTGTTTGAAAAAGATTAAAACCATGGTAATTATTCACACCTATGTAGGCCAGACTTTTATTTGGAAGTGAATTAATAATTACCAGCTTGTTTTCCAGAAAGTGGGAAGTTGGAGAGCTTTGTGCCATATCCCAAGGGCACCAGAAACCACAAAGAGTTGGAGGATCCAGAAACAAAAAGAAAAATATTTGACATTCTAATGCTTGAAGTTAATAAATAACAAGGTAATGTTACAGGGCTTATGACACTGCAGAAAACCAAACAAATATTAAAATAAATAAGGGTCTGGCATTGTTTTTAATCCAATCTCTTTCTCTCTCTCCTTTTTTTTATTTTTTTAAACATAATCCGAAAGTATTTCTCTCAGCTACCAGGGAAAGAATTTCCTCTGCCTATTTCTTGAGAGTCTTTTATTTCACTTAGCATTATATAACAGAAGAATTAGAGGAAATCGTGAGTAACTGCTGTCTACCTCTGAATGACCCTGTCTACCACCTCTGCTTTTGATAGAGATCTGTCATACATCTCTGTCACAGAACTCCCTCCACCTCATTTCTTTTCCACACTTAGATAAGCCATGCTTAGATAAGCCATCTAGCCATGCCTTGACAAGGAAGCCATTCATATCCTTGACCATCTCTGTCTCCTTGTGTGTTSTCTGCTCTGGTTATCCTTTTTTTGACAGCAGAGCATGACAACATGAAGTGGGCACACCATCATATTACACGGGAGCGTAACAGTTTCCTGTTTTTTTAACTCCTATCCTTTTCCTAAGGGTATATACAACTTTGTTTGTCTCTTTGAGTGTCACAGGACGTTCAACTGATGTTTTCACAGAACTGTCCAAAGTTACTCCAAGATCTTTTGAGATAACTAACATCCAGTTCAGAGCCTACTACTGTATATGCCAAATTAAGGCTGCTTTCCAAAGTGTACTCCTTAATTTTCATCTGCAGTGTCAGATGGCATTTTATCATCTACTTAGTCATAAAATGAAGTCTTCCACCACCATTTTAAAGTAAGCTATTTTGTYCCTGAGACTTTCTTTCATCATTCTCCCCTTCTTCCTGATCACCATGAACCATTTTTGGGTAGCCCTCATACTACTGTTGATTTCTAGGAGATGCAAACAATTCCCTTCTCTGTGAATATATTCCCACACTTAGAGGAAGATTCAGTGCACAGCTAAGAGCATCTTAATGATGTTTGCCCTTGGCATAGCCTGCCTGGTGCTGGTGAGCACACATTTGCCTTAAATCCCAGGTCACATCTTTCAGCTTCATATAGATGTCTTGAATATCTCAGACCATACTAGTGCCTATTGAAACCAATCCTTTGTCTCCTGCTTTTTAACCATCTTATCACACAGTAGTTTTGTTTTACGAATATTTATCTATAACACCATAATCAAATGTAACAACTTCTGTAACTGTAACAACTGTAACAACTTCTTTGAGATTAGTAACTGCTGAAGAACTAAAACTAATAAATTGTGATTAATGACATAATTGATACAATCAGTGACAATTTTYCTACTATACCTTATTTATTTTTGCTTAGTCTATTTTTTACTGCACTTTCTAATTTTATCTTGATCACTAATTTCCAGAGTCTCCTGAAATTGTTTTATACATTGAAGCCATCTCTGCCACCCCTTGCCCCTGGTGTTACCAAAGCAGTTCTAGGTGCATATTTTACACTCAAATGGTTCTGGTCTTTCGCACTGAATACTGATGCAAAGACCTCGGACTCTTCCCTGTGCTGATTCAGCATGAACTAAATCACAAGTACTCCACAAGCCCTTCATGTAAATGAGAGAGGACATACCTATAACACTTGGTCTAGGTCCCACTTGGTCTAGGTCCCATTTTTCCTTTACAAGCTATCGCCACAGCAGCAACTCCTCCTGGAGGAGGCACAGCAAAGATTGGCCAAAAAGCTCTTCTATCTTCCTGCTTTGCAGTTGGTCTGCAAGCAGAATATACTACACTATAGCAGAATATACTACACTATAGCAGAAAATGGATTTTTCAGCCAGCATTTGCACTGGGGTTTTACTGCTCCTGCTACATCAGCAAAAGGCTCTGGCTCCTCACTGATGCTTCTGGACCAGCAGAACATGTAAGCACAGGCTGGGCCGCTGTTTCAGGACTTTCTGTGGTTGTCACAGGACCTGCAGCAAAACCTCAGCTCTCCACAGCTCTGTGGCCCTGCTCCCTACCTTACTCTTCCTTCATTTCCCCCCCATCTACCTGTATTCTCCAAGAAAGCCAGTCCCACCTCCTTAAACATCTGCCTCCCACAGTGCCTACACGGGATACAGGCCACCAGCAAATGAGGGAAAGAGGGGAAAAAGAAAAAAGAAAAGCGACGGATCCTTTCTCCGAATTTTCGCTGGTGACACATACAAGAAATTTTCTCAGCAATGTCTAACTAATCTATGAGTCATCAGCATCCTTACAAATTCAAATCTTACTGTGAATTCAAAATGTTAGAAACTATTCACGAGTTAAACAATGTGCCCTTTTAACTAGCAAATAGCAGAAACACTCATGTCTGAGTATAGTGCCAGTAAAGTTGTTTTAGAGAAGGCATTGCTCTTGTCCACAAGAAAGTCTAGAGGCAGATGGAATTTGTTCCTCTATAGGGATCTTATTTCTCCTTCACATCAGATGCAAACTCTTCTCTGTTACCGAAGAGATTTACACATAACCACTCTCCTGGTAACATACTTGAATCTTGTGGTAAAATTTAGACGAGGTCAAATTTTGGCTAAAACTAGTGTGTTACTGCAGATTATTCCTATCCTTAGCCAGTAACACATCACACAAATGTGTTAGGACATTTTCCTGGACTATGATGTCTTTATACTTACTGGAACAACTACAGAATAAACAAACAGAAAGGTTTTCCCTGAGGCTGACCTGCAATTTAGAACTTCATTTGCAGTGCATAAAACCAAGTCCAAGCACCAATACTATAGATCTGTCACTTCCTCCAGTGATCATCTGTGACTAATATGAAAAGACTACAGAGTAGATCATGCCTTCACAGACCCGTGCACRAACACATCCTCTATTTACATCTGTTTTGTAGTTAGATTGATTAGATCCCTTTTGGGCCTAATGCTATTTTGAGCTGCTGGCTTTGGTCCCTGCCTTCCACTCACCAATCCCTCACCCTAGAATAAGAAAAATCTGGGATGAAAGTCCCAAAAACTATGCTGACCACGGGAGAGGTGTCTATGGTTCATCTCAGTCTGGAAGAGAGCTGCATGCAGAGGCTAGTTCTGGAGGGTTTTCCTTCGTACTGGAAAGAGCAAGGTGAGGAGCAGTGCTACCAAAAGACTGAGCAGTTTGGTGCAGCAGCCCGTTTCGTACCTTCAACATTTCTTTAATGCCAAAACTGGGGTTACTTCTCTGCTGTGCAATGTAGCAAGCAGGGAGGGCAGATCAAGTCAGACCAGACCTCACGCTGGCTACAAGGAGTGCAGGGAGTTTACGGTCAGACTGATGAGAAGACCACCAAGGGCTGGATCACTTGACAAATGATTGGGGCAGGAACGCACAGAGCCCCAGGTATTATCCACTCTGGTAGTACAAGTCCCACCGTCCTGGCACAACGTGACCAGGAGTCTGAAGAACGTGATTCTTCATCTTGGAAACATCAGGAAAATACTGGGCCTTTGTGGCTGGACTGAAGCCTTCGGTTGAAAGGCTAGAGTGAGGTATTCGTGAGAATATGAACACGCTTGTCAGGATGCTATGATAGATTTACAGGAAAAATGTGATTTTTTTTTTTTTTTTTTCCTAGAGGGAAGGTTGAGGACAGGGCAGGAGATTCCAGTTAGGTGGATGCTTTAGCCCAAACATCAAGGGGAAAACTGCAGATGTTTCAGGGTTTATTTCCATATGCAGAACTCGGGCTAAGATTCTATATAACAGATGGTAGTTTCTGAATCACACATTACTATTTGGCAACAAGTTTGTGCTCTATCAACCATTTTTCAAGGAATTCTTGTTTGTGAAAGCAGCATTTATTCTGTAACATTCCATTGCAGAGTTTCTCAGCTGAAAAGCAGAGCCCCAAATAAATGTACACAAATACATAAAGATCTAAAGTAAACTTTGCTTGAGTAAGAAAAGCAAATCTGCAGCCTAGAGAATCACCTTTTTCTGCCTATTTCCAGATGGTTTATGCCTATCTAACTATCTCCAAACAGGTCAAGTTGTTGATTTTTAGGTAGTTTTCAGTAAACACAAGAGAAGAGTTAATTGTTAACACCAATATCTAGCACTGCAAGTGATTTTTATCTTTAAAATACACTTTTAAAAGCCCACATTTGTAGTTTGATTTTCTCCTAGTATTATTATACCCCTCACCAACCAAGTAGACACAGGCTTAGATACACAAACCCAGATACACAAAAGTATTCAGGCACTTAATAACCTTCCCAGTTTATTTTGAGTTTGGGGGACTTAAAGTACCAAATGCTCTAATGGCTGTGGCCCTGTGGATCTTTGCAGGGCCATCAGAGGAATTACTCCCAGGAGCAGGATTAAGTCATCCCAGTTCCAGTCGCATCCTCAGTTTATTAGGCTATAACCTTTTCTCAATTACATCAGCAAAGCTAATAGAAATAGCCCATGACCTTTCCACGATAAGGCTCTTTATCACTGCAGCCTCCTGGGGAGTCACACTGTCCACGGCGCAGCGCTAAGAATAGACAGCATTCCTGTGGGGATATAACCCGTAGGGCTCTAGGCTCCAAAGCTTCAAACAGGGCCAAATGAGTCATGGTTCGGTCACAAACAAACAAGCTGTGTCCACTCTAGCGGAACAACCAGGATAAATTATCTGAATAACAACTACATGCCTTAAATCCAAAAGGAGAGAAACAGGAGAGGGCAGGCAGTAGCCAACTGGATCACACATTAGGAAGCAAGGCTGCTATTTTTGCCCCTGTGGCACCTAATTCTGATTGTCAAGCATTTTATTCCTATCCTGTAAGCACTGTGACTAGGAARGGAAAGTATGAAAGGCAAGAGACTATTCACAGGTGATCAGTATTGTCTACTCAAGGACGAGTAATGCAGGAGAGTGGAAGAGACTGCTCTGCTCAGAGCAGAACAGACCCACAGAGTTAAAGCAGCTCTGCGAAGGAACAATTTTTTCTTCCCCCTTCTGTACCATGCCACATCATGCCACGTAGCTTATCAAGTGGCAGGCAAAACATGCCAGATGAAATGCAGCTTTCTCAGCAGGAAACTGCATCTAGATCCACTCGTAATAGAAGTCTTCAACCGTATTTTGCAAGCCAAGTTGTAGCTTGTAGGCATACATCTAGATAATGATGATTMTTTTCAGAGCTGTCCTTTAAATCATCCTTTCTGGCACAAACCTGCATTTTTGAGAAGCAGAACCAATGCATCACATTACATAGAAGAAAGTCATTTCATTCTAAATGTGGAAAAATACTTCAGGTTTTGTCTACCAAAACAGGACTTTGCCACCTTGAGGTTACAGACAAATGTCAAGGTTACTGCTACCATATCCGTACCTCTAGTACAGGATGGTAGAAGTGGTTTAAGAAAGGAAACAGTTAACAACCACCACACTACAGACATAAATAAAGAGTAGGAGACCCTTGTGGGTAATTGGTCTATGGGAACCTTTCAGATACCGTTTTATAACTCGGGTTTTTCCCTACAATGTTCTTTATGCACACTTCATTTTTACTTCAAACTGGTGATGATTCTGTGGTTGAAATGAAAAAAAATATAAGTGGTTGATTTAAGGAATGCCAGACCAATTAAAGGGCAGCATCACAGTCTAATCTGCATTGAGAAAAAAGGACCTTGGCCCTTCTGAAACTCATGAAGTTTGTCATTCATTCCCACTGGGGCAGGACTCCACCTATCAGCTGGAGGTATTTCTAAACAACAAGAGGAGGAGGTGACCACCATAAAAACATATTAGTTAACATGCTTGAAACAGAACTTCAGGCTGTGGTTGCACAGAARAATTACACATTCATGTAGCTTTGCTGGTTGAGGGGCTTGGAGCAAAGGCATGTAAAACACTTTCCAAAGTCCAGGTTTTTAAGCTCCCCTTTAGCTGCTAGGTAGATACACCGAATCACCACCACGTCCAGGTTTTTAAGCTCCCCTTTAGCTGCTAGGTAGATACACCGAATCACCACCACGTCGCAGAGCTGGCCCGTTGAGAACTCCACCTTTCCTCCTCCTTGGTCGGCGCGGGCGCCGAGAGGCTCAGGCTGCGCTCCGCAGGGAAGCGGGCAGCAGCTCCCAGCAGCCSCTCCCCAGCGGCGCGGGGCTCCCGAGCCCCCCGCTCTGCTGCTGCTTCTGCACGGCCCCTGCTGGCACCTCCCCGTGCTCCCCAGCTTGGGCCGGCGGGGGCATCAACCRCGGCGCTCGCGGTGACCGCAGGGCCTGCTGTCAGACAGCTCGGGTTCTGTTTTTAAGAGAGAACCACAGCTTCATTTTTTATCCTCTCTTTTTTTTCAGTAAATAGACAACAGAGCAAAACATTGACTCACAGGCTGGAGGGGAGCTCTGAGTCTCAAAAGGCCTTTGAAAGAAATGGGTGTTTTCTTCCCCTGAGACAGACTAACTTTTATTATAGTTTGGCTACATAACGTGTTCCGCCCAGTTTTAAAAGAGAGGCAGCTCAGAGCCACTTTGCCTTTTTCCTTTATTATTCATTTTCACACTCATGCTGTCCCTATTTCAGATATTGTAGAAGGCAACAGCTCAGCTAAGTGCAGCTTCAAGTCTCCACAAACATGGACATGAGAAATTCAATATCTTTCTAGTTTCTTTTCCTTCCAATCTCCCATCAGCCGTCATTACATTTCTTCATAAACAGCATCCAGATGTTAATAAACATGTCAGACTTACTGTTTTTCAACAGCATAACCTTTTCCTTTTCAACATATCCTACTATTTATTTCATCTACACTGGAGCCGCTGTTCCTTGCTCATGTTTCCAGCTCACCACAAAATATGCTGTACGAGTGTCAAAGGAAGAATTGCTTTAATCTGAACCGAAGCAACATTCCTTTGCTTTTAAGCCAGGGAAATAGATCCTGCATTTCAGTTTATGCTCACTGGAGCTTCTGCTAACATTTTTTTTCTCGATGGGAGTGTAATTTGGGGCATCACAGTGTGTTCCCATCGGAGTTCAAAAGTGAACGTTTATTTTTAAGAGTTCAAAATAACAGAAAGACTGAGGGTTTAAAAAAAAAGAAAAAAAAAAAACCCAAAAAAAACCACCAACCAATTTTCATTGAGTTCAGGGGAGCCCCCYGGCTCTGGGGCTGCGGCTTACATCTCCATCCAGATCTGATAAAGAGGACAAGTGACAGCAGTACAACATGCAGCACCTCGCATGAAAGGTTTGGAGCGCCGCTCGTTAGTCTGAGCATATTAACGTTCCAAAGCTGTAAATAAACTTTGGACTTAAAATCACTTTCATCAGTCAAGGCCAACTTGCAGAAAAATGACTAGCTATATAGGGAATGAGAATATAATATTTACATAGTCTGTCTTAGACCCAGCTCCCACACTTTTCTGTATTGTGATAAACGCAGTTTCCTTCCCTGTGAGTTCAGTGGGCTCTGGATATATACAGACTACTTCTAAGTCTGTGTAAAGCACCTAATGAAACCAAGGATAATCTTGGTTTTAAACGCACTTGTCTGACAGTGCTTTGCTCCATAGGCCCCAGGCTYGCTGCGAAGGGTTGAAAACCTCGCCTCGGATTACGTGTCGTTTCACGTGAGGGATGCGCGGGGCTCCTCAGGCCAAGCTGCAGSACCAAGGAGACCCCAGAGCTCACCCTGAAATAGGGGTTCACCATTTCAGGGGCCGGCAGCATCGACGCGACCTGGGGAACRTGGGGCGGACGGGCTGCAGCCTTGAGGTGCATGGACCCCTGACTGGGCACGGGCACCGCTCGGCCTCCAAAGCCGGTGTGCCCCTACRGGAGGCGCTGCCGGAGCGGTGCTCGTGGCTGCTGCCCCATGTCAGCGAGTCCCCCTTGTTCCATACATCACGCCATTACCCCTCCCATAAGCACGGGGCTCGCCCATGAGTGCAGCACCCCCAGGGATGCCCTGGGGTGCTCGTGGCCTCCCCGCTATCAGCTCATGGCGAGCAGGCAGCAGGACACCAGCCTGGCTCCCAAGGGCAGCGGAAGAGGGAAAACATGGATGAGGCACYAGCACTGGTGCTTGCCCATCTCACACCTTCCCTCTTCCAAGGCCAGCAGCCTTCAACTCCCTGGAGTGACGGAAGCAGTTAACAACCCCCAAGGGGGCTGCAGGGGAGCTGAGCCAGAGCAAACTCAACCACAGTGAAATCCAAGTGAAAAAAGCTCTGGTTCAGCTTTATGCCTTTACTCTCTAAGGACTTTGCAAATGAAGGCAATATAAAAATGTAAGGGAGATCGAGTCAATGAAAGTGAGAGTTGTTATTATGATTATAGTCTCTGGGGTCTCCTGTCAAGTTTGAGGTCCCAGACGGGTAGGCTYTGCATGAACAAAGTCCTTCCTTCAAACAAGTTATACTCCAAAGGAACAAGAAGGAAGGGAGGAAAGAAAAGCGAGGCAAAGAAGGGTGCAGGAGGGGAATGACAGCACTGCCTGTGACTAAGCCAGGCGAGATCCCATCACAGCAAGTTAGGAGAAGAGCAACCCACACGAACCACCTGRGTTGCAACCTTCTGCCCATGTCACAGTTTGAGCGTCGATATCGGTTTCCCCAAGAAAGCTGCTCATTTTCCCAGGAAACTTAGAGTATTCTTTCCCACCCCACCCTCTAATCTAAACAAYAGCAATAAAAACATTAGCAGGAACACCATACGAGGCTGCCATGCAGACAGTAGCTTTCTTTTTATCCTGCTGCAAGAGGAAAGTTGGTAGATTGTGAGAAAGTTCTTCAGTATTTTGGTTTGTTTTTAAACAATTTGTGGTCCACGGCTGAGTATTTCTTCAAGGAAATAATGAGGTAGAAAGTAACCACTAACTATACACAGCAAGGAACCAGAAGCTATTGGGTTACTCTTCCACAAACAGGCAGCATTAGAAAGTTAGAACAATTCTGACGCAATAACACAACAAAATGAAAACAATTTCAGGCTTTAGGAGTGCAGTCATTGCTTACATTCCTATTCCCATTTGTGTAACTGTTTATTTCTTTTCCTTCCCAGGAGTAAGATTTAAAATAATTGACTAGTCTCCATACTTGCAGTTGCAAAACTTTGTTCTCTTGTGGCTGATTCGGTTTGCTTCCTTTCCCAGTGCAATATCTGTCACAGACTTCATTTACACTCCAAATAAAAACGCCAAAGGAACCCATACAAGGAAAAGTATCAAGAGATTATTAGAGATGACTCTTAAAAAAAGGGAAAAAGCTCTAGACATCAGATAATAAGGAACACAGAATATTTGCTGTCAATATCAGAACTACAGAGAACACAGTGAGGTTTGCAAGATACTTTCCAGCTCTGCAAAGTTGCATGAGGCCTGGCTATAGCCAGGGTTATTTCAGGACTTCTCAGACCCATAGGCAAGACTGGATTTTGTTTGCTGAAAGAAACAGTGAAGCCTCCTCAATGCTTCCATATGTACCAAGTTTATCCATCCAGATATTCACAGATGAGTATTCCCAAGCTGGTCAGAGCYAAACACCATGAGTGTGTCTAACTCAGTTTAGGAACTAATGGTTTGGGAAGGTTTTGTTCATACCCTGAAAAGCACATACCAAAGAAGGGCGATTTGCCCTATACATACCACCATGCTCACACTGAATGAAACAAAATAGAACTTAAAATGCATCCAAAATCAAACAAGTTGATGTACGGCCAACGCTAAGTAAACAAGTGACATCCCTGACGTGATGAGGAGGCCATGAGACAGCGAGGCAGGCGAGGGAGCTTTGCCAGACTCTGCTTGCACCACCGTGTATTGCTGTSCTGTCCCAACATCAGTTCTGCTGATGCTTTTGCTCCTTCTGGGCAAGGAGGGATCTGGGAGCTTCACCACTTAAAAATAGCTTTGCTCATTCAAAAAAAACCAGAAAAAGGGCAGAACAAAACAGTACATGCTTGCTTTCTCCAGTTTGTATATATAATAAAAAGCTCACATGAGCCAAAGGCTTAACAGTACTTTTGATGAACTGATCTGTTCTGACCAAAGACCCGGGCATCCTTTTGTTGTAAGCTGRATCAGTTAAACGAACATCTTTCACTCTAATGTTTCACATTTGCTCCCAAGAAAGCAAAGCTTTGTATCCATGGTTGCCTTGGAGCAACAGGAGTGTTTTAGGAGCCCTGCTGGAAGYATGAACGCTTTCCCCTGCGCCGCAGCCCTCCACAGTTCAGCTGTTCAAGGGAAGCACTAAATATAAACAGAACTAACGAGCACAGTGGGCAGTAAAACGATGGGCAACAGCAGTGCCAAGCACTAACGCATGCCTTCACACYCAAAACATCTTAGGGGCCACTGCTGTTAAGAAATAGATTTACAGAATCAAAGCAAAGAAGCAGTTYAGAGCACTACCAGAGAGACGCAAGCGAAGAGCAACAGGCTGGTTCACTGGGACAACGTGCTTGACTAACCCAGCCAGGTTCTTGCTCTCTTGCCTTAGAAGTATCTGTAGATGACATAGAAGAATTTTAATCAGGAAAAAAAAAAAAATCAATATATTCCCTGCCCCTGGCAGCAGAGAACCATGGGAGAAGCACACCAGGATGCCGAGATCCAGGGACATAGGAAGGCAGCAGACGTAGAACCGCTGACCAAGCCRTGGCCCAGCAATGCTCCATCCTCGCCAGGCTGCCCTGCTGGTCCTGGGGGGTGCCAGGAGGCAGCAGGGATGCAATACGTGGAGCTGGCCTTCCCCTGCAAACRGGTAAGGCTTTTGCAGCCACGAGTGACTTCTGCCAGGCCCCAGGCCAGAAGCCCTCGCAAGCAGCCGATGAGCTACTTGGTACGAGTGATCACCCTTCTTGGGCGTGACGCATCCGGTGGGATGAAAGAATGAAACTTGTGCACTGAAGTGCCTGCTCTTGAGTTTTCATCTTATAAACAGGCCTAAAACTAATAAACACGGTGTACATACTAATTCTAGAGAGGATTTTTTGGAAGATCAGCCTGCAGATTTTGGTGAAAAGAGTGCAGATGAGTCACTTTATTAGTTGCGTAAACTTTCAGTTCTATTGCTGTTTTCCCACACATGCATTTCATTTCCGCCCCCCCCCCGCCTTGATGTTGATTTGGCATTGTTTCTATCTGCCCCAAAATAACAGTGGTTGCTATTTACATAGCAATTTCTTTTTTTTTGTAATAAAAGAATCCTAATTTATGATTCCAATGATTCCAGAGCTGAACAAGTGGGGGAAAAGTCTTTTTTTTTTTTTTTTTTTTTTTTTGTTAAGCGTAATGTTAAACCTGCCTCTGAGTTGGGTTTCATTTTCATTTACACCATATAAGCCCAGAATAGCTGCTTATAACCAAAAATCAGAATCCAGCCCAGACAGCAGGTTCAGGCGAGGGATATAAATTACCACGGAGTAACCAATACGCCAAATGTAACCTCATTAGAGCATACTGGCAGGTTCACTAATTCTGAGTGCRCTTGATGCTGTCCACAAGCACAGCTTGCCTTCCTGCAGTTTGCAGCAATCTCTGGGCTCCATTGGACGCAGCAGCAGCTCCGTTTCCAGCCAGCTCTAGCACCGCCACGGCCGATGCTTTCTCCCCTCCAGGAGCAGTTCCCCACTGCAGCACAGGCAAATGCCTCAGCTCAGCAGGCCCRTGAGAAGAACTGAAGCAAACAGCTCTGCCATGCAAGAGGCACATACTATTCATTATTGTTAATTCAATAGCGCCTTTAAATACTTTTGGCTGCTCATAACACACCAGAGAAACATCAGATCAAAAGCTATCCCTCAGTTAATCCAGGATACCAGCTCCTCCTCAGTACCTTGCATCAGAGCTGGCCAAATACTCCTGGATACTTTTAGGTATGCACGTTTATAAGTTCTGCATTCTTATATTTTGAATCWGAGATAAATACTCAGTTTTAAGGCAATTCCAAATTATTTTAATTACTCGTGTTCCTAATACTCTTGGGCCACTCCTAAGACTTTTTCCAATACCAAATCCTTAGGTTTCCCTTAAGCACTCCTGAAGTTGTCCATTTTATCTRTTTGTGTATTTAAGTCTATTTCCAGCTTTTGGGGGGAGAATAAAGTACATAACACGTGAAGAGTAGCAAATAAATACCCAGTCTTAAGGGCCACATGACCTGTTGCAATAGTGAAAGTGAAATAATTTGAAATGAAACAAAGCTAATTAGTCCCCTCCGTGTGTGATCAGCTGGGCCACCGATTACGCTGTATAGGGAAAGAAAATCGGAGCATTCGCAGCGCTGCCACGGGGGTTGGCCAGAGACAACCCCAGATTCCTTTACTGTTTAACTCTCACCATTATAGGTCATTCCCCCTTTCATTGCTCTCTAACCCAGTATTAGCCATGTCTCACTACCCAAGAATGAAACTGCCTGGCAAATGTGTTACATACTAGCAAAGGAATTCATATTTTCCCATCAACTGTAKTCTCCTATTTTAGGAGGTTGGTCTCAGTTCCCCTCTCCCCAGTTTTCAAATACTTGTCCTTTTCTTTTTGATCCCAGTCTCTGATGCAGCGTTTCCTGTGGGGGCTCTTGCCACTCTTGTTCTTCCCATTAAGATTTTACACTTTCCTTTGGAASAGGCTGGCCTGAGCTAGCAACAAGCAGCATCGTCTCATTAAATGTTGCCTTTGTGCTTAAAGTGAATGGACAGGGGGCAAACTCCAAGGAGACAACAGTGCTGCCCTGGCCTTCCAGCCATGCRGCTGTACACAGCCCACACCAAGGGAAACAAGGGCATTCAGTCACCAAGACAGTCTCTTCTTACCAGCTTAGCATTTAAACTAYCAGCATGATGGCAGGGACATTACAAGGTTTATACCAATAAACTCACATTACAATGATAACAGTATTTCTTGTTTCTCTACATGGACACCAATTAACACTGCTAACAAAAACCTTTCCCTCCTACCCAAAATAAGATATTTGARTATGCATTTTGTGTTAATACACTAGAATGTGTCAACATTGTATCTCATATGAGCCACAACAGCTGAGTAAGATGTAAAGACTAAATACTGTCATTTTGTGTTCCGTTACAGTTAGGCAGTTAATAACATGGAYAAAGCAAGGGGTAGGAAGCTGTCCATGAACTCACTACCTTGCCAGAATCCAAATAGATAAATTTTTCTTCCYAGAATGTGAATTCATGTGGATGCAGGCATTCAAGTGGCAGCTGTCCAAGATGACTAGTGCATAATCCACCTTTATGTCAAGCTGCTTTTAGGTAGGATGAACCATCTGTCTGCAAGTACCTTACCTGCCATTCTGACTTTCTGCAACCATATTTTGTCTGTTTATGTATTGAGAAACAGAATATTCTTTAATTTTTGTTCTGAACACACACACACCCCTTCTTAAACATACCAAGAAAGAAGAACTAGTCACCTCCCCTCCTACAGTTTCAACAGCTCCATGGAGGAAGAGGATAGTGATGGGGTAAAAGCAGCAGGTATGTCAGCAGGAGACATGGCAGGAGAGACTTGGCAGTGTRTGCCAGGTCAGGAAGGTCCAAGTTAGCTGGAGGAAGCCAAAAAGCCCTGGAAGACGTGACTTCTTAAACCAGCACAGATTTTCTTCTCTAATCTCACATGAATCCGAGCTCCGTGGATATTGGCAAATTAGAAGGAAATMATTTTCCTTGAGATTCCCTCACACTTACCAGCTTCTCATTAGAGTGAGCATTATCCACAACCACTCCCTGCTCCAGGCTTTGGAGAAGTGTTTTCCCAAGTTGCTTCTCCAGAGCTTCCTGCTCGTAATACCAGAATATCATTCATGCTACTGTAGCTCTCCTTCTTGTGATCTCCAAGGAGATCCAAGGAAAGTGTATGGGAAAAAGACACATCCCAATCAAAAGCTTTCCAGTGTTACAAGAGCTTTGGCAAATTGCAGTTGAACACACATTTAGTAAAGTAAAAATTTCTTAACAAAATTATCCATCTGGACATTCAGAAGTKGCCATGAAAATGGATTTTGAAATATCTGGAGGTCTGTATAGTAACTTAATCTGTAATAATGAGCAAGACTTGGCCAAGACATAAGCCTTAACCCACCTCAGTGCCCATCTGCAGTATTTACCTGTCAGGCAGGAGCAGCTCTCTGCCCCCTGTGCACTCAGAGCCGCTCCTGCTGCTCAGAGCTGCCTGCAACAGGGCTCGATTCCTCAGTCTATTAAAGCTRGCTGTCAGAGAACATAATCTGGGCATTAAGCCTACATCTTTCACTTGTATTTTCTTATTTATATGCATAAATCAGTATAAACACGCTATATGCATACATTAGCTTTTCAGCATTCTAACAGCCAAGAATTTCTGCGTGAATATTAAAGAGATGTTAATAGCTTGGCAGRCTAATTAAACATTGAACACATTGCTAGCATTCTAAGGAGGAGTGCAGATGGTACGATGAGATTTCATTTATGTGCAGAAAGCACCCTTCYAAAATAATCAGATATAGTATTCAGAAAAAAATCTCAAACTATTTCAGCTGTCAAAAATAATCAAAAATCTGATGGAAGCAAAGCAAGCTACTTAACAATTGTATAAGAAAGCTCCAATCTGTGCAAGGATGTAAGGCTTGATTCTCTCATGTCCTACATGATTGTGCTTACAATAATACCATCTATTTATGATGCATTTGGACGAARCACTCCAGCCTTAAATGAAACAAAGAGACAAACACATTAACAAAAGCACAGATAAAAAGTGTCAGCATATATGCTAAGCATCTCTTAGTTTTCAAACATAGAGGCAGCCAATATYTTTTAAGAGTTTAGCAAATAGCTGCTCTGAATGTTAACAGCAAGCACGGGCAGTCAGTTTAACTAAGGAGTAAGGGGGCAGGCGAGCCACGCTGCACAGGCCCAGCTGGATCTAACGGTGTCCTGTATGACTGTGTGAAAAAGGGTGTTATTTTCCTATCCTGGATTTACATGGCAGATCAGGCAGTCTGCAATATGCCTTGCCATATGAAATGCAACTGCCAAGCAGCTCTGTTAGTCATGACAAAGAGCACTTACTGTGCTGTGCCACACATTGGTTCTCAAAGCGTTTTTTAAACTAATTACAGCCCCTACAAACACCATTTGAAATGTGAAAATAAAGGTAATTCTTCATAGCTTTAGTTCTTCAAGTATCACATCAAATTATACTTCTCACTACAGCTSTATGGGGCCTGGCATTACATATTGTGCCTTCTGAGAGCTGTGCAATCTATAGAGGCCTTACACGACTGGTCTTTGAAAGATAAGCAACTCTGTAGATACGGTAACAGCCAGGCTACCCTGTCCAAGTAGCATCAGCTCATCTAGAAAGAAATAGCAAAATTAGGAATCAAAAGCGGACATGGTTGTATCTGCAGAGGAATGTCTACGTGAAACAGTGGCTGCATYAAAGTGGAGAARTCAGAATTAAAGGTATATTGGATGMGTAGTGAAGTTAAATCTAGACTCTTTAGCTACAGCAGTCACAAACAAAGGCTGGAAGGTCTCAGCCTCACAGCATTACTATGGTGTTCTGAACTCTGATTTCATAAAACTGGCATAAAACCAAGCCTGCTGAGGCAAAACACTCTCAACGCGCACAAAAAAATAGAGGAATAAAATAAAAAAGTCACCCTTGAAATGAGAAAGGTGTTAGCGCTTGAGCAAAAGCAGGCTGTTGTACTGGGGTGCAGCACTGGGTGATTTAGACCAGCAGCAGAGACTAAAYGCAGCTAACGAGCATGTCTAATACACGCAGAATGAGGCAGGTTCAACCCCAGCACTTCAACAGCCCTTTCCCTTCCAGACAAGCTGTAAGCCCTATGATGCAATAGGGAAGCTTCCAGACAGGAAAAACATTTTCCTATGTTGCCTTTTCCCAGAGGACTAGAGTCACTGCAGGGTGGTTTTCACAGATGATGTCTCCTGGGTCAGGATCATCCMTTTAAGATGTCCAGCTGAAAGACAAGAGGGAGCATTACCAGCATACTCCCCAGGGCACTGCAGCATAAGGAAGACTTTTGCCATAAATAAAATATGTACATTTTATTGGCATGAAGCCAATAAGAAAAACCAACTGAGGCTTGATGTCAATAGACAATATTGCTTAAAGAGCAGCAGCTGCCTGGCAGGAACCCTGCATCCCATATTGTCTTGCCGCTAAGTTTGGGGCTTTGATTAAATAAGGGAAATTCTTCATGAACGTCTTTAGGGCAGCAGATTGTACCTTTAAGAACTGGTTGATATGATGTACCGAGACTTAATCGGTCAGACCCTGCAGATTAACAAAGCAGAGCTCCTATGGACTTAGAGAGGAAGAAGAAACCTACTGAGAACTCTTGGGGAGTGGGGGGGAAGCAGAGACCAACTCAAGCAGAAGACCCTCTCTTTGTTTCAAGAGTCAAATGTGCAAAGGTTTATTACAAGACAAGTCGTGATGCAGATTTCCTGCGCCTGCATGCAAAAGAATAACAAAAATCACCACTCTAGAGAGTAAGAAGTATTTTCTTTGCAAGCAGCACAACTGAGATCATGTCTGCCAGTAGGCCGTAGCTTAGCAAGTGTAAGTTCAAAYCACATGCAATAAAATATGAATTAGAAGTTTAAGAAGTAGCTCTCATTAGTGCCRGTTAAGAGGCTGGTAGGAAACAGTGTCAAAATAAAGTGTCTGCTGTAAGAAACAGTATTAAATATGGGTCACAGGCTAATTCTCTAAGAGATGATCCTGAAGAATGGTTCCTTGCTTAATGACATTTCACATATTGTGCCTTCCAACTACAGTGGTTTACACAGCTAACGCATTTGGAATATAAGCAGTCCAGAAAACTTAATTTGCCCTTCAGTGCTGATTCAAGCTCTTTAACGAAGGCCCTTCAACGTACCTCTGGGTGAAGGGAACTGAAACTGAACAGCCCTGGCTACTTGGTCACTGCTGGATATGAAAAAGCTTCATAATTGTTTGGTTGTCCATTTTCAGTTAGTGACTTTAGAGGGTTGCACTGTTTGTGAGAGTTGCACCATTTCAAAGGAGCATTTGCTTGAATGACCTGGGTTGCTAATTAGATTAACAGGTTGGATACAGTTTAGTCCTGCCTGCCTCAGCCTTTGCATTGCTCTCCAGAGAGAGAGTGGCAGTCCCTACGAAGGGATGCAACTAGCCTGCTGCTTTTTGGTTAAATACAGCAAATTTGATCCATAGGTAAGTTATCATTTAATTATGAAAAGGCACAGCAAGAGTTTGAAGAGAAGCCTTGCAAGCCAWCTGGTTACCAGCTATCAGCACTTACCCAGATAAGATAGCTCTTGGGTAGCTACTGCGTTCACCATAATGAAGTTGTACCTACCTAAAAACTACCTTCTAGGAAGGAGGAGTGGCTGAAAGGCAAGCTAAGGAAGGATACAACATGCAGTGCAAGAACTTTATGTCAAGTAGACCTTGACATGCTTGACAGAATAGGATATTTCRCTAAAGTGACTACATGAAGTAACCTGTAAGGTATGTACTCCTGTTTATACATTACTTTGATATTATCTCTCCCAACATTTGTTTGGGCAGGGATATATGAAGAGTTGCTAGTCTAATGTTAAAAGAAGTCCTTTGACCAYGGCTTTCTGCCAAGATTGCTCTGTTAAGCAGCTGTCTGGAGACATGGCCCCTAACCCACACACTGTAGCCATAACAGAAACTCTCAGCACAACACAAGGGCTAGAGAGAAGCATCCCTCTAACTGCCMGCTTTCCATYTCTGACCTACACAATAGCTTTTGKGAAGGTCCAGCTCTGTCAGTAGCACATGGTCATCAAAGTTTTAGAAATGCCATCCCTCAGGGGCCATCCTCGCCCTCACTGCTGCTGCAGCCTCACTGCGAGACACCCACTTGCACTAGACACAAGAGGGCCACTGCCCTGGTGTCAACCAAGGTAACAGGCCCAAGCAAATAAAGTTTATAGCCAGCATTATTTGTTATCAGCATTCATCATGGTTCACGTGGTTTAAAAGGYGGCATCTTGTTTTTTCCATGCCAAATATACTGGGAGACAAYGGGGGCTGATTGCCATCCACAGAARGTAAGAAGAATAAACCACACAACYCCTGARAACTGAAAAAGAACATGACAGCCAGCAAGGAAGCCACAAAATACTGCAGCAGAACAAGGYATGTCTTGCTCTAGATGTTAGCAGGCATGCTGACCTCAGGTAGCAGCATTTCGTGTGCTCTGAAACATTCCAGGTAGCGAGCCCACATTTGGGAAAAACTCCCAAAGTAAGGACAAAAACAAAAGACAACCCCCCAGCATATCTGTGTTGAGATGCCCTAACCGTTTGGAGCCTCTCTGYAGAAAGGGTGCTCTGGCTGCAACTCCACCAGGGAGTTTCTCTTTCASGAGAGGTCTGTCTTTCAGTGCCGGAGGTGTTCACAACAGTCACTTCCACCCACATCTACCTATTAGGATTCTTTCTTTTCCTTTCACTGCTTCGTAAAACAGTCTTGTTATAGCTAATTTTACTTCTAATATTACGTCAGTTTAACTAGAGATGGAAGGTACAATACCCTGATCCAGACCAGGACCACGGACCAGCTACCGCTGAATTTGAGGGTTACCATCCACGTGCTATCCATAGCGACGCCAGGGTTTACATGACTACCGTTTACACAGGGCCTATGCAAACAGTTGACATAACACAGCTCCCATCTGGGAAAGGTAATCCAAACAAGCAGAAATGTGGAGAAGAGACAAAGGTGAGCGATCTGCCGCCAATGGYTGTACCTAGGCAAGAATCCACATTTCCTCACAACCCCCTTTCTGTGGTTTCCAGGGCATTGCCATGGYTAGCTATGTTTTTCTAAGGCACTTAACTAATTCCATCTTCCTACACGCCTATAAAGTACATAGAAGACAGGATCACTTCATAGAAACCTAAGAGCACAACCAAGTACAGAAAAATTACAATATATAAAGGAGCATTATGTTTACAGAAAAGGCTAAATTCACAAAGTTGGGCACTTAAAGAGAATATGCAAGCTGTATGTACCCCATTTTTCTGGGTTGGACAACTTCCCCCCCGTGCTTTCATATACAYGGCTCCAGGAAGGTAGCTGAAGAGAAAGCTGGAATCAGTTCTTACCAGACCACTCTGCAATAGAGACAGAGCTCTTCAAAGCACTTGCAAGTCTCACACTAACCACCTGCATGGACAACAGTCACTCCATCAAGGATTCATGCGAGCTATGAAGCGTGACCATTACTTTTCTTAAAGTCTTATCCACAAGCTGTTGAAATATTGGTATTTAGGAGCCAGCTCTACAAACTACATCGAGGCATGCAGTATAAATTCACTCTCCTCTGGTTTCCTTCCTCTGCTGGGGTTACGTCAGGGGTCTAGCTCTGATATTAGTCACATCTGAGAAACTCCAGGACACTCCAGTTTGCCAGCCCTTCATAATCTGAATGGAGACCTACATAAAGTCCCTACATAAAGTCCTACATGAAGAAAGCAAAACACAGCTTTTTTGCCAAGGCTTGCTCAGATAAAGAGAGGAAGAGGGGACTCCTTTGCAGAGCCAAGCAAAATGCATTAGCTTGCACCGCTACTATGCRGGGCTAAGGGGAAAGCAAACAGAGCTAGACTTGCTTATTGGCCCCATGCCCTTTCCACACCATAAACTGACTGAGGCAACATGGAAGAAATGCTCTTTGTGCCCTGCTGAACTACACAGRCCAGCCTGGCTCCGCGTTTCCAAAGACCTTGGCTTTAATGACAGCCATAAATGCACTGCTTCTCTCTGGGCGCCTGCACGACATCCAGCGTTTCACCTCTGTGACTTGCGGTTTGACAGTTTCCATATTGTCAAGGAATGCACCAAAGTGGTGATGTGCAACAGAGCAAGAGAGAGAATGTGGCACAGTCTTGTGTATAATATGATCCACAGACTCGCATACTGCATGCAGTAGGAATAAAACTAGTCATTAATGAGATGAGGCATAAATTTTGCACTCCTGCAGTCAGGAACTTAACTGATCTTTCCAGAAACTTGGCAAAAGAAGCRTACTGCAGCTATGCATATATATTATAGTTAATGATGGCCATTAAGCCTGCAGTCACAAGATTCAGTTTGCCTTTTGCTGCTAAATTTGTGCTTGCAGCCTCCCAGATTTTGTAATAGTTACTGACAAGGTACAAAATAGTCCTGAGAAATCACGACCCTGATTAGTAAAGGGGTAACTGCGTGCCCCTCTTYACCTTCATTGGTCCCAGGGAGGATTACACCAATGAAAAGTTTGGTTCTTTCTTTGAAGGCGAAAGGTGCTGTAACATGCACTTTAATAAACCCACTGTAAAGACTTGTTATTTTTGCCCATATACCTGCTGAGTGATGGTTTCCAGAGGTCAAACAGCACCCCCAAAACATGCACGCTCACTTTACTTCCTGGCTTAGAGAATTTCTCCTAAAGTTGCATGCCATTTTTCCAGTTCAGAGTAGTAATGGATCAGAATTACTATGATCCAGACAGCTTTACTGTGAGGTAGAAATGACACAGCACTTTAATGCACAGAGAAAACCCAAGAGCCCTGGTTTAGAGTCAGACGCTGATCTTGACTCTGTCCAAATCATGGGTTGTGAGATCAGGTGGTGTTGAATTCTCACCACCCCAATCCCAATCAGCAGCCTCCCAGGATGACTCTGGCAGTGATTTTGTGTCCTGCCTCAATGGCTCACCTCTCCAAAAAAACAACCAAAAGCTCACACACCACACAGCAGAAACACTGAGGACTTATAGGGCCATTTAAGTTTCTGCTGAAAAGCTTGATTCCTTCTTTGGTACAGAAGCTCTAAATCACTGTGTGAAGGCCTAAAATTCATACAAGCTTATTCCTCCGAGTTGGATTGACAGGAACACTAGCACTAGCTGAAGGAGAGCCCAAGCACCTAGTTAGTACATGCTAGTGAGCAGACCATGCACTTAAGGAGGCACCAGGCACTTAAGGTGGAGGCCTTCTCCAGACATGCCCCTTCACAAGCGGTGCTTCCTGCCACAACTGCCTGCTTGGCATTTTTGCTCTTTGTCATAGAAATGCCAGCAGCATGATCTGTTACGAATAGTTATAAGAATACTGAAGAGAAAAAAAAAAAAAGGTGCCATGTTCAAATTACTAACCACAAGCCTATCTCCTGAACGGTCCCTTTCTCTCCATTTAACAGCACCATCACTCGCTTCAGTCTGTGAGCACTAACCAGCCAACTGGCTTCTCAAGCTACAGGGACTTACTGCCTTCACAAACCAAGTCTCCCTTTTGGCACAAGGATCCATTTTCCTAAACAGAGGAGAGGGGAAAAAACCCACAAGACATAACAAAGAGGAAAGCAGTCAGTGAAAATTGTYGGGGTTGTATTGCACCAGGTGTAGCAATTAGGAGAGAAACCAAGTAAATCTACCCAAAGATGAACTGGCATCCCAGTCACATATTCTTGTGAATCACAACCTTTACCTTCCTTACCTCTGCTCATCTTCCTAAGCTGATAAGAAGTCACAAGCTTGAGAGATACAAATTACTGTTTTAACTTTTTTAAAAAATGAATTAGGAAGTAATTGAGACTTAGAAGCAAACAGTTTCTGTCAGGTGTAGAAGAAACCTCAGAAAAATCACACAGAAGTCTCCTGCTGCCTGTAGCCGTGGCTTGAAGCTGTTCTTCCTCACAGCAACTTGTCCCTTCTCACTTCCTTCAAAGGCTACATTTGGAAAGGACATTCTGCCCCTTTCCACCGAGGGAGTTCCTCTGGATTTTAAGACTTGTAAAAGGAATGTTGTAAATCAACACACATCCTAGCTGCACTGGCTCATCTTCTTTCCACTTCTGTATGCTTTTTAATGGCTCCCCATGTGAATATCCTCTCCCAGGGCAGTAAAAATGGGCTGTCATGGTCCTTAGCAGACCTCCYCAAGTGAGGCTGGCAGGTCCCATTTTAAGGCAATAGAAAATAACGGATCCAAAACAAACCAGAAGTCACTCTTTCACCAAGAATATCAAGAAAGTTCAGTACTGTCTGGGGAATACAGCAATAAAGCAAGTTTATAAATGCTTGTTAAAGAATAGCAACTTCTCAATTGCTTCAAAACAAGCAATTGAGCCTAACCTTGCYGAAGAACAGGCTATAAATAATTTTCTAAGTTCTAGCAACTCCCAGAGCGTCAGCGTTAACCTTTTAGCAGAAGTTTAAATAGATGCCAAATTTTAAGAGCACATTAACAAATTAAAATCATATACTTAATTCAACTGCTCAGAAGTCAGTTCCATTCTGCTAAAGAAATAARAATTTTCAAGCACTTTACTTAAAAATATATAAATAAAGGCAAGAAGGGAAGCACCTTCAACTGTTAGCTCCAGTGCCCCTCGCTGAACAGGGCTCACAGGGTAGGATAACACAGGCAGGGACAGACCTCAGGGTTTCCACTCTGCCCTCCTGCTCAAGCAGGAGCAGCTAGAAGAGCAGACCAGGGACTCCAGGCCTCATGCTCTTGGTTTTTGAAAGCCTCCAGCCACGGAGGACATAGCTTCTCTGAAGAGCAGAGCAGAGTTTTCCATATAACCCATTTGAAAATATTATATGTTCTTTCCCTTTGAATTTAATTCTCCTCTTAAATAAGCCAGCCACACACACACACACCCCTCCTACCTATATTTGGGAGCACATACGCATATCTTCTGGCTAAGTCTAGTCTACCTAGCATATCTTAAGCATATGGACCAATTTAAATTTCTTAATAATACATTCAAAGTCTCTGCTTGGAGAGCCCAAACAAATTTGAAGAAAAGCACAGGGTTCATTTTGAGATCTTGAACGGATATTTCCAAGATCTATGTTACTACATAACATTCATTTCACTCACTAACAACTCGACCCTCAAGCACACTCAGATGGAAAGGAACTGAGGCCTTTACTCCTGAGAGCTAGTATTCACATCCATGCAATTTATGTGAATGATAACTTAAAGATTAATTCTCACAAGTATAATGCATCCTTTAGAAGTTTAAAAGTTAGTATCTAAAAAAAAAAAAGGAAACCTAAGAGTTGTGTGGAAAATTGGTATTTTACACATTCCTCTTCACAAATTCCCCATTAAAAATGCATTGGCTGAAAAATATCAAGGAGAGTCATCACAAGCCCAAGCCAATGACTGCAGTACCAGCAAAGCTTACTTTCAACTCTCATATATTTTTCCTATAAGGAAAACTAACACAAAAGCAGTGCTCACTATATCCTTACCTCAAGCCTCTGTCCCACAGCTACCTCAGCTCCTCCACCACAGCACACCTGCATGCATCCTCTGTGCTCTCCCTTCCTACTCCMCAGCTACCCAGTTCCAGCTCATTAAGCCACACACCTGCAGTGACTTAACAGGGCCTTTCTTTGGCTTTTAACCCACCCCCAAAGCATCTTAATTGCTCTTCACCTTACTCTTATAACATGTCTTATTGTCAGAGCTTTTACTACTTTTGTCAGTGTTCCCTGGCAGCTGAGTGGCYCTCTCCTCATTTATTTTTTAAGCCAAGGGTGTTGGGTCTGACACTCCCAGAAAATAAAGCAGCTGATACCTGTGCGACTATAGAAATGCAAAGCTAGATAAGCAAGCTTGTCTTACTGTTTCTACTGGCAGGTTAGATTCTATGGTCTRCATGAAAGGATTTTCTAGTGGAGGATTTGAGACCCGCAACCAGCTTAGGGCTGGATTCAGGTTACCTCCAGTTGGGTTAGCGGGGGTTGAAGACACATGGTCTCTTAAGCTTAAAGAGCAGGTATGGGAGCAGTGATGGAGAAGCAGGAGGGTGACATGGCCCATGCCTTCCACAGTGCACAAGATACCTCATTTCCAGGTGGGATAGTTGTGATGCAAGGTCTTACTCCTCCCGTGATGACCGTCACAGATTGCTGGTAGGGCTGTGACCCTCTGCTGGAGGCCAAGTTTCAGGCACGACACACATTCTAGGACCCCTTAAACCCTGAGAGCTGCTGTTTCTGAGTTGGCTCAGGTGTGTGTCAGTTCTGTGATACGTTCCCTCCATTTCCCACCGAGCACTGCTGACCTTCGCACGCAGGGAGCTGCTTGTGCAAAGCAGTGCAGAGCTCCCTCCGTGCTCCATCTTACACTGTTCACATGACTTRGGAGGAGAAATCTTATAAGAAATGTAGTTTCAGCAGCATTTTTAGGATCTTTTGCTTCACTGACAGGTTGGCAAGCATGCATCACAATGTTAGTGCCAAAATTCCTGCCAGTGATCAACAGATTGTAATAGCAAGCTTTGATAACGTCCAAAACCAAGTTCCACAGAACRTTTTTCTAATTTATTATTAACCTGCTGTTAAAAAAATGACTTTGAACTGACAAATGAACTAACTACTCAGTACAATGCCAAGGCCACAAACTACCCGTAACACCTGAAAATAAATTATACCGTGTGGTGATCTAAAAAAAGGATATTTATTATTACCTCCCAGAGAGAATGGGGAAAGCAGTTTGATTACAGAAGCAGCACAGACCTTGTGCACCATGTAATCAGTCACGTTTTACACACTGGCTTTCCTCACCTCTGCGTCAGTAAAGGCACTGCGAAGCTGTAAGGCAGAACTCTGCCATGCAGTGCCTGCAGTTACAACCTGTCCACGTGCTCTTTCTTCCATCCAGCATGGTTTGTCTTCTTTTCTCTGTCATTTTCCGGGCAGTTAAATACCGGCTATGCATAGCAACGTGTGTGTTGTTTCTTATCACACGGGTAACAGAGCATGCCACATAATATTTAGCGAGTACCTGAAGGGAACAAGTTAGACAGAAATGCAAGCAAAAATGAGGTGGGGATGAGGATGGGATAAGCACAGGCAGCTAARCTGCAGCCACTAAAAAGGTTTATCACTCCTTGGATAAGGCAACTGTGTTTGCTAACAGAGGGAAGGCCAGTGAGTGTCTTCCTTATCCATCAGGGACAGAAGCAAGCACCAAGGAATGGGGAGCAGCTATAGCTTGACTTTGTATTTATTGAAGGTTTGTACACCTGCTAGGAGAGGATCGGCCTGAGCAGGACAGTTAGGAACCTGAGCCACTTACTGTTTGCATAGGCTGGCTGGCTGGAAAGACCTCACAATATTGACTTTTCTCACCTCTTTGAAGGTTCCTTAAGGCATCCTGATGCTCCAGACAAACTACTTGGCATGATCTGGAGCCCTGGTGCTGTTTCTCTTCTGCTGAGCTGTGCGGCCCCAGGTCTGCATTAAGAGCAGCACAGAGGACATCAGTATCTCCYGTGGACACCCAGGGTACCAGGTGTGGGCAGAACTCAAGGGTCTGGAAGTGGCRAGGAAGACGGTGTCTCGAGGGTGGAGGGCAGAGCTGGGGCATGCAGCTCCTTCCTCCTTCCCAGAAGGACAACCAGGGAGAAGGCGTCCCCMGGCACTAGGCAGGAAAGCATCAGCAGGTCCACCTGTGTCCCACCAGAGCCCCCCCCCACCTAGCTCCTTGTCTAAAGGGTCTGCAAGGGTCTGCATCCCCGTACATTTCCTTTCTCAGCAGTAAATAGCTTGGCCCAAGGTACGAAGGCTCTGGCTGCTTTTTCCCGAGTGATGAACCTTGTTTCTAGAAATGCTCCTTCTGCCCACAAGCAGGGGAAAGCAGCGGTCCCCTACAGAGGTGCCCTGCACCCCTCGAGCCTCTGTCCCGCTCCCATGCTGCCCATGTTGGCATTGCTGCTCTCCATGCCACTGAGGTGCACTCCCACTGGCACCTCTTCAAACCTCCCCTGCCCAGGGATAGCAAGGAGCCAATCCTGTAGCCTTTAGTAATCATGGGCAGGAGGAAAATGTAGGGAAATATCCTTTTGGACTCCCAGGTGGGAAGCTCGCAAGAACCTGAGCTGCTCTTCGAGCACATGCAGCRAAGGGGGCATCCCATCTCTGACGCAGGGTGCTCGTGTTCAAGAAGCGAGGTTGGAAAATAGGCTGTTTGCCACTTTTAGGAGGCCTTGCAGCACAGAATTGGGGATTCTTGTGAGAAAACGTCAACAAAAGAAGGTCCATGCCAGAGAGGGCACAGAGCCTGCTGAACTGCACCATGTAGTATTTYGTATCTGCAGATTTAATTTAGCAGAGCGATCTCCGAGGATCCTCTGTAATTGTTCAGTTCTTCTCTGTTGAAGTGGTGGGATACACTCAGAGGTCAGGCTCCACGTGTGCGGGTTTCAGGGATTATGTCACTTACCAACTTCTGCCTCAAAACCAGAAGAGATTGCTCTAATTTTGCTACATGGCTCTCTATTCATCCATACCATGACATACCCAAGTGGGTCTGTTCAGCAACACGGCCCCTACCAGCACAGAAGTTACTCCCCAGTTACTACTGCCGCCTAGAGTTATCTCGATCACAGCAGTTACACTACATTAGCCAGGGCAAAACCAGTAATTGCCATTAAACAAAAGGAAAAAAMCAGTAATACTTTCTCTCGTTTATTTCATGTGCCATTTCTTATGCTTCTCCTTTTCTTTCATACACTTGGTAATGGGACTCTATGAAACTGAATGTTTTGCAAGTCTCTGGTKCCAGCTCTTTGCAGACTGTACTGGACAGGTCTCTCCACTCCCATTTCACTTTGTCTTTCTGTGGCTGACATGCTTTGTTATTTAAACGAAGGCTTTTGAAACCAGATTTTTTTATGCTAATGTATGCTGCTTCTCTATTGAAAACATCCACACTTTCTTCTTCCTGTGAAAGGCGGGATGAAGAGCAACACTCTCAAGACAAGGTGTGTTGCAGTGTTACCAGTCTGTGAATTTAAGTTAAAAAAAAARGAAGAGACACACAATGGTGAAGTATCAAAATATTGGCCAAATCTTCCTGCTGCCTAAGAYGTGATTAAAACAGTATTGTCTCTCTTAAAGCATAGCTGAGATGATAGGGAAGGTGCCGTGATGCAGCAGACGGGTCTCACATTTGCTGTGTCCAAGTGCCAGGGGAGCACACACAGAGGTGCCAGACACCACATGCCCCCAGCAATTTTAAGGTGCTCTATCCTGTCCCTCATTTTGTACCATTTTATTGCTCATTGTAGTTCAAAAGTTGTTTTCCTCTTATTTTTAATTTTTGTGAAAGCCACCTAACAATAATCATTAGGCCTGAAATATCAGGCATTGTAGGGAGGAAATTGGGAAAAGGGACTAAAAAGAATGAATGTCAAATATGAAAATGAATAGTTTTTGCACCCTTCACTGGGGATCTCAATACTGCATACCTCAAGAGTCAACGGTGATGATTCAGGTTCCTCCAAAACATCCTCTTGTCTTGATTATGATAATTGAAAAAAGAAATAAGAATTTTATCCATCTTCCTAGCTCCTTCAACAGATATTTTATTCATGTTTTCAGGGKTTTTTTTACCTATAATGTCCAGAAATGAAAGTAATACCAGAATATGAACTCAGTTCTCCAGTGACATGACTTCTGGAGCTTAAGGAAACCACAGAATATTGCAAGATAAGAAAGAAAGAGAGAGAGAGA
>PTEX01000027.1:1309459-1444729 GCA_003342815.1 Eudromia elegans | reverse complement strand
AAGGAAGGAAGGAAGGAAGGAAGGAAGGAAGGAAGGAAGGAAGGAAGGAAGGAAGGAAGGAAGGAAGGAAGGAAGGAAGGAAGGAAGGAAGGAAGAAAGGAAGGAAGGAAGGAAGGAAGGAAACCACTCTATCTACCTCCAGACAGAAGAGCTGCAAACACCTGAGTTACTTTCCTGTTTGCTCTCTGGCAGAGCAAGAGGCATGTGATGCTGCAGCAGGCGGACTATCTCGGTCCTTTCTTTTCCCATTGGACAGTGACCCATCTCACAGGAAGAAAAACAAGCCACGCTTGTGCCCATTGTGCACCCTCGCCAGCAATATTAGCAGCGATGCTGAACTCCCYGTTCAGTCACAGCAGGAGCTGCTCTCGCTCCATGTGAGCAGCGGCTCCTCCAGCCCAGGCTTTCTGCAGGCTGTTCCCGGACTGCTGCAAACTCCAAGTGCTGCTCCCTGTGCAATAGCAGCTTTATGGATGAGGAGACAACTTCAGTCTGCCAGGTGACAATTTGGCATCCTTATGTCAGTGCTAAAATTCCTACAGCCGTAAATATTTATGGCAAATGAAATATACTCCTATACTCCAGCTAGCATGTTGCCATACAAATGAATCTAACATTAAATAAATCACAAACTCTTCACCTTTTATACAGTTTAGGAAAGTCTTATTTCTTTCTGTGAACATTCCTAGCTTCACAAGGCTATTCAGAAGCCAAGTGATTCATGGCATGCCTTGATTTGTTTTGCAATGCAACATTTTGCTTCTTATATTTCACCTCAAACAGTTTTTGCAAAGTTGTGATTTGATAGGACAAGAGCAGTGAGGGCATTAGGACCAAGAGAAAGACGCACACGTTGCTCTGTATTATGTCTGGCAAAGTGCTTCCTGACCGAGTGCTGTAGTTACGTGTGGAACAAAGTCGGGGACTGACTAGTTCTCCTCTGTTGATCACCGCTAACTTGGAGCCTCGGAGCAGGGGGAAGCTGTCAGATCCGCTCTCGGAGATAAGGCGCTCGAATCCAGGCAGCAACTGGAAACTTTGCAGAAGCAGGAAATACTCTGGAAGGAAACTATAAGAAACGGATTTTTTTTTTTAATTAGAATTCTAAGAGGAAAAAAATCAGAACTCGAGCTACATTTTTTTTCAACAGCAAAACATGTTCTTCTCTAGCTAAGCTGGGATTCTGCCTAATAAAGGATCTACTTTATCTCACCGGATCCATGCTCTCTTTTATTACAGTAAGTGCAAKATCTATAGGCATTTTCTACTTTGTCTGCAAATAGAGAAGAAAGCCTGAACCRGCATCAGTGAAATGTGAGGGGGAACAAAAAAAATCCTCTTGGCAGATAGTGAAAAACAGTGCTTTGCCGCAAGCCGAGGACTGGGAACTGAGCAGGATCCAAGTGATATTTAACATGACCATCTGTATCATTTTGTCACCAGCAGCATGTTCCTGAGGAAGAAATGCAGATCCGGACCCCGTAAGCTGCAGTTTCTCTTGCTGTTGCTCATGCTGGGCTTCTTGCTGCTGATGGTCACCACGCTGAACCCCCCACCCAGCGCCCTGAGCAAGCAGGGCACCTTCCAGCCCGCGGAGCTCAGCCCGGAGGGGCCCCCGGGCGCCTTCGCGGAGCCGCGGGAGATGCCGGAGCCGCCGCAGGAGGAGGAGGGCCAGCAGGACTACCCCCTGGAGGGGCTCCCGCCGCTCATCGCGCTGCGGGAGGACGAGCTCATCGCGGCCGTGGTGTCGCCCGCGGCCAGGAGGAACCACAGCAAGGCCAGGAAGGGCTACCGCGTGCTGAGGCCGCCGAGCCGGCGGCCGGCGGCGCGGCCGGGGCAGCCGCCGCCCACGGCCCCGGCGCCGCGGGGCGGGCAGGGGGCCGCCGAGCGCGATGTCGGCCTGGAGACGCACGGCTTCGACGAGGCGCGCAGCGAGCGCGTCCCTCTGCGCAGGGCGCTGCCTGAGGTACGACACCCGTTGTAAGTAACGCAGCCCGTTTCAGCCGCGCGGGAAAACGCTCCCTGTCCCGTCACTGCCCCCGAAGGAGCCGAGGCCGGGGCAGGTGCCGCGGGAGGAGCTGCGGGAAGCCCCGCGCGCCCGCTCCTCTTCCCAAGCGCTGCCGCGGCCRGGAGCGTTAACGAGAGCCGCAGGGCGGCGAACAGGGCGCGATCCCCCCGCTCCCGGCGGCGCTCACGTCCCCGGAACGGAGAGGGCGGCGGAGGGGGGCGTGCGGGGCAGAGGGAARGGAAGGGGGAGCAGTTGCGGGGTGGGCGGTCGATAAAGGAGGGAGGAAACGAGCGGCTGGGGGGGGTCCCTGCTACGGGGACTCCCCTCGCGCCCCGTCCCGCTCCCCGCCGCGGCCCCAACCGCCCCCAACCGCCCCCCGTTCCGGCGCGGCCCGCGCGTCGCCATGGCAACGCCGCCCCTAACGGCGCCCGCCGGACGGCGGCAGCGCCCCCTGGCGGAGCGGAGCGGCGCCGGGGCCGTTAAATCCCGTTAAATAAAAACGCGTCCTAAACAGTTCCGGGAAGCAGCCCCGGCTATTGGGGGGGGGGGCAGCAGCGCGAGTGCTGGGACGGTCCTCGCGCCTGCTTAGAGGGAGCCGTGGCTGGAGATCTGGAGGCGCTAAGGAGACCACCCCAAGGGAAGAGCGACTCGGARAGTCAGGGAGCGTGTTCGATATTTCCTGAGGAGATTTGGTGCTAGTTGGAGTAGTTTCGTTCAGTAATGAAGGGAGCTYGCTTTGTTTCAGTTCTTCTTCACTCCAAATCCTGCAGCTGTTCTTGGAACCGTGTAATGTYCAAAGGAGGAATGATGGCCCCGTTCGGCTGCCTGTGATGTGAGCCAAAAAACCAGTTTTCCTTTGGCATTTGAGGAGCCATTTCATACTAATATGGGTCCGATTTAAGGGCTGGCCTCAAAGCTCTTGGATGGGGTTTCCCCTCTGACCCGGTGTGGCCTGAGGAGGTACCAACGCTGCAGAAGGCYGGGTGGAAACGGCAGCTCTGCACGCCGGCGGCTTTGCAGCTGGTGCGTCTGCATCCGCGCCATAAACTGGGAGCAGAGGYAGCGAGCGCCGCGGCAGCCGTGTGCCCCGCTGCAGCGTTCCAACCACGACGTGTTCTTTTGGGTGCAGTTAGCTCGCTCRGCTTGGCTTATGACTATATCAGTCTGGGGTTATAGCAGTGTTAGATCGCTGTGAAACGGTAAGGAATCAGTATTAGGTGTATTATTCTGTTCTTTTAGAATCACGTTATTCATAATAATGGCTAAATAGGCTCRCCTGTTTGGATGTTTCACAGTGAGCCAGTCCTAGCTCTATAGATGCCCTCTGTTTCATTGC
This sequence comes from Eudromia elegans, assembly GCA_003342815.1. Taxonomy (NCBI): domain Eukaryota; kingdom Metazoa; phylum Chordata; class Aves; order Tinamiformes; family Tinamidae; genus Eudromia; species Eudromia elegans. The sequence goes on along the minus strand of PTEX01000027.1, from coordinate 1,441,385 downwards.
ACTTGAAATCAGACAGTAAATTATTAGGGCCAGAAGCCATACGTACAAATTGTGAAGCACTGCCAGGTAGAACAGTGCTGACCAAACCGTTCACTTGCATACTTCATTTGCTAACAAATGAGGGCTGAAGCTGTCAGGTATATACTGTGAGATATGCTGCTGTTCCTTAGAAATTTGGTTCTGTTGTGCTTTGCGCTGAAGCCATGAGCAGCACCAATACAGTTTCTTTTTAGGTGAAGATYACAGAGCTCTGGTAGAAATAAACTAGAGACTGCTGGCTGTGAACTGCCTTGACAGCTCGGGATGCTGCRATTTCCTTTGATCCTGGAAAGCGATGCGTTAGTCCTGCCTCACCAGACCCCAGCTTCTAGCATAGTCCACATCCTTTACATGTTCTTTATTTTATGCTAGTTTTCAAAAAGCAGATGCATAAAGCTGTGCATCTCCCAACACCTTTCGGCAAACCACATCCCAACAGTAAGTCAGATACTTGTTTTGCCCCGTTTGTTTTGGTAGCAGTTCTGGCACAGCCAGGGTCTCCAGRAGAAAAGCTTAACAACCTGTCCAAATGGACTAGAAAGTCATTCTCCCCCATCAAGACTCGTCCTTTCTCYCACAGGGCGCTTCTGTTGCTATCGGTTTGCCCGGCTGCCATCAGCATCTTCTCGAGACCGTGAGCAGCATGACTTTTATGACATGGTTCTGTCTGAAAAGAAGCTCTGCTTTTTTCTCTTGGACTTGTTTCACACCATATGTATCTAGCAAGCGCAGATACACAGAGAAGCTAAGAAGGGTTTAAATTTCATTGCAAAAGCACAGTCACCCTTGAGTGATATTGGGAGCTGCACCTCAATGAGGCGTTTTCTTGAAGATGGGTGGGAGTCCTGTCAGTAGTGATTTTACCTGGTCGGAATCGCTCTCCCTTTCGTTGCTGCTTGTGACAATTCCCTGCTCTTCACAAATTGGATTAAACCACTGTTTCTTGTTTCGGTCACAGCCCTGATTTCTGAAATGCCGGTTTATGATGGACAGTGTGTGAGACCACTCCAAATTACGGAGAGGGTTGGTATTCCCTATACCAAGAGCCCTTCGCATCTTGCTGTAGACTAGATATCTCTATTGCAAGTCCTTGCCAATCTCCATGGCAATTAAGCACTCGCCACCTCGGCAGCCTATTCAAGTGCAGTTATTTTCAATTCTTTTCCTATTAAGATTCCAAAACAGCCTTATCTGCTTGCTGTAATCACAATTCTAGCAACAAAGTACTGTAGGTTTACGGCGGAAAATATAAGTGGTTTTACTGAATGGTTGTGTTTGGAAGCTGTCTGGTTAGTGGAAAGACTGCATCAGATCTTCACTTGTCTTTGTTACCTATAGATAATTTCTAGCTGAAAATACATATACTTCCTAAGTCATGAGAGTATCCTTTTCCCCGTCCTTGCGAAAATAGAAGAAACTTGTCCATGTGTATTTTTGAATAACAACATTTTGATTTCTGAAAATTAAATAAGCAATGACAATCTTTTCAAGTCCTGTGGCAAAAATATCTAAAAAAGAAGGTTTATCTGTAAAAGAAGTATATTAATGTGAAATATTATAAATAGCTAGGAAAGATTGTGCTTGTGCTGATTTTATTTGCCAGTGTGAATCTACCATATTCATTTCTTTGTATTTGGTATTAAAGCATTCAGATTATTGATTTTATGAAGGAATAAACAATTTTATGTTTAAATAGCGTCTAGTGTGATAGGGCCTCAGTCCATGGACCCTAAGTATGGGGACCTCCAAGTATGATGACAATAAACACAGCAATATGAAAATTATATTCCTGACATCAACTGCTCTTGCAGCTGAACAAGCCCTGTGGTCACTGTAATGATAACCACTCTTACTACAGTAAGCAATGACTGCTGTAAAGTCTGTGTACAAAAAAAATCTGTACACAAGGATGTTGGAATAGTGATGAGCCAAATTTAGGCAACTGGTTTTCACAGACTTGTACCAGAGGAAACCGTGGCCCAATAAACACCTTGAAACCAAAATGACACACAATTAGGTGCATTTTTTTTTATAATAATCTTTTATTTCCATCAAGAAGCTCTTRCTGGTAGAGATTAAATGTAACTAGTAAGAAGGTAACTGGCTGCACAAGTGATTCCAGTGTTGCCTTCCTCTGATCTCCTGCAGGTGCCTGCAACAGGACTATGGCTCCAGCCTGCCTACTGCTAGTGTCATCATCTGTTTCCATGACGAAGCCTGGTCTACTCTGCTCCGAACAGTGCACAGCATTATGGACACGGCCCCGAAGGCAGCCCTCAAGGATGTCATCCTGGTAGATGATCTCAGTCAGCAAGGTAGTCCTTGTTTCTCTGTATGTGAGATCTGTTTCCAAAGCTGCAGGGAGGAAACTGTCCTCCTCCGTGAAGTGCATGAGAGTAAAAAGCAAAGAGGACCCTCAGGAAGACAGCTAAGTATAGACATGATGTGGCTGCCAGATTTCACCCTTCGTCCCTAGGATTCAGCTTAGCCTTCTAACTTTGAAATGTTTCCTTTTTTCCCTCCATCACCTCCAATCACTCTGAGCTTTCTTATTTTAAAATAAGATCAGAGTAAGGCAAATCTTAGGCTGTCCACTGGGCCAGATCTGCTGTAATAATTTCCAGACTTGGAGTTTGACTCCGAGAGTGGAAAGCTCTGCAGTGCTGAAGTAATCCCAAGCACTTGAGAGAGCCAAGCACCTGTAGTTTTTCACTGTGATCTGCCTCTTTTATGAGATGATGAGAGTGTCTGCCTTTTGCTTAATACAGGAGAGAAGGATATTCCATTTCCCACAGGAATACCTTCACACCTAGTGAATCTCAATTTCCATTAGGCTCTAATTCTCTTTGACACTGTGCTGCTGTGGGAGTACTTGGGACAAGGCTGGCTTAGCCAAGTGAGGCGAATGCCCCCAAAATCTGTTACCAAAAAGCCAGTATCTACTGCTTGTTCTACCTCTGTTACCTGTTGCATTTCTATGACAGCTTGAATCCAAGTTAAAATGTCTCAGTGACTGCTCTGTTCATGCTAGGGCCCCTGAAGTCCGCTCTGAGTGAGTACATATCTAAGCTTGATCGTGTGAAACTGATCCGGAGCAACAAGAGACTTGGAGTGATCCGAGGTCGGATGCTAGGAGCTGCACGGGCAACTGGGGACGTGCTCATCTTCATGGACTCCCACTGCGAGTGTCACAAGGGCTGGCTGGAACCCCTCCTGGCCAGGCTGGCCAGAAACAGGTAACATCCTAGTGAGCTCTGAGCTCTCTGCTCTGCTGATTCCTGGAAGGGTTTGGGTGCCTTTTTTTCTTATCCTCACTTGATCACCTCCTCCTTTCTGGCCACGTTGCTATTCCTTTCTACTTTCTTTCCACGTGCATCTCACTGGTGCTTGGGAAGCAGGAGAGGTCATGACAACTCTCTTCACACCCAGTAGGGTTTGTTTCTGGACAGTGTTAGAGCTGCAAGAAACCTTCCCATGTTGTGATAATTTAGCAAGTTTGCAATCTCAGGCCATCTGCAAGTTGACAATTGTCCACCAGACCAAACTACTGCAACGCCGCATTATTTGCTGTTGCCTCTGTCATGAAGCTGAGGATTATATTGGACAGTTTTCTTAGTTACTTTGCCCTCCTGCAATACCAGTATCACCTGTATGATATGTGTTCCGTGGAAAAATAGAATACTTTCTTGGCTTCCTAGAACAGTTCTAGGTAACCTCAGATATTTTCACTGTCGCCAAACTCACAGGAAAATGAACAGATCTCTGTTTTCCCAGTCTGCCCTGTTTCAGTTGGTGTTTCAGCCTCCTCTCCTGTACAGCTGAGCTCATCTGTGAAGTTCCCAAGTCCTTCAAAGAGATTAAATCACTGAAAATGTTTCAAAAATGACATGGAAGTAAATCCTTTATTAAAGGGGCTTTTTCTGAAAGAAATATTTGTGCGTGGACTTGGCTCTCATAACCCATAAGCCACTCGGGAAACAATGAATATTTGCTTGAAGGGGTGAAAGAAAACATGTATATCTTTAAAGCTCATCCTGGGCCATTAAAGACCTTCAAAGGCAGTTCCTGGGCAATGGATCAAGCTGCTTTTGTAGCTGGTTATGTTTGCTTATAAATGAATTAATTTGAGCTTTTAGAAGTAATTACATCTTTTAGATGAAAACATCAAAACTACTGCAAGCAAGTGGAATGCTGCCATTAGGTGCCTCTTTCCCTGGGGGACCTACACATACATTCCTCCAGGAGGACAGAATTTAGTACTGAATTAGGTAATGGCTATTTGGGCTAAAGGAAAAGTCTGAAGGGCATTTGGTTATAACATGAGCTAAATCTGGAGGCTTTGTCCCTGCAAGCCTAGGGAGCCTGTGCTATTCTGCAGTCACAGGAGGGACAGGCTCCAAGGCACCCTGTCTGTCCCTCTCCTTCACTCTCTCTCTTTCCCCAGCTGAAAAATGGCGATGGTAATACTATCCTGATAGGGAAGTTAATTCATTATTTTTCCTAAATTGCTTGAAATGCTTGCCTGGAGATCACTATGGAAATGTAAAGCATTAGCATAGTCAACTTGGCTTCATTTAGCAGCTGAGGAGCTGTTAAATTGAATCATGTCCACTTCCTTAGGTTGCCCGAATGAGGAAAGTACAGTGGAAAAAAAGCTTGCAGTGACTGGTCAAATACCATCATTCCTCTTCTTTATGTACCAGTCAAGTTGCCACTCACACACTTTGGCTGGAGAGGCAGGATGGGAAAATACTTAATCACCTAGAGCAAGTGAGTCAGTAGCTGGCAAAGAAGAGTGCAGCCAGCTCAGTGAGGGAAATGGTGAGATAATTTAGCTCTGAAAACTGGGATCAAACCCAATTTTCTAGACTCCTAAGTAGATCTGTGACATGTCTTGAATTTTAAGTGATTGAATTTTAGCTTATCATTTATTATCAGGTACTTGACTGTTTTGGGTGACATTTCATTTCAGTATGATCGTTTTATTTGCTATCCTAATCAAAATTATTTATCTGAAAGATGTTAAGTCTTTCTAATGTCACTATCTATACATTTCTGGATACCTTGACTGAGACAAATTTTGGAGGCATTCTGTGAACCTTACCTAACAGATTGAGTGGCAACCTGTGCACCACCTTCATATCCACCTTGAGCAATAGTTTGTAAAGCCTTACCTGGTATTTCAATTATGCAAGGACACGTACCATAGGCACCTGAACAACATTAGAAAACTAACTGAGATGCCTCTCCGATCATTTCATTTGACAGCTGTTTGTGTTCCTGGCTGACTCCAGGTGAGTAGCAGGTGCTATTTTGTGTGCAGTTTAAGGGCAAGGCAGAGGGGGCATACACTGACCTAATACATTAAGCCTTGAGAAGGTTATTTCTTTAACCTAAAAGCAGTCACCAACATGCTGGTGAGTATGGCACTAGTTTTGCAGCAGGATGATTTTTAATAGATAAGTCCTGGATCCTGAGAATATTTTGTGAAGACAAAATGATCCTTGCTTATATCCTTGAAAGGAAATTCTTCTGTAGAAAAACATGGTCACTATGAAGAGAGATGGCTTGTGAAGGCACAACTTCCCCTCAGGACCTTTTGCCTGCTCCTTGTTGCAAGGATTATTTCCCTCTGGGCTGATGCACTGTGTACACCATTGCTCAAATATTGCTTTAGGACACTGAAGTCTGTGATTTTATTAAAAGAAGCCAATCTAGTTTCTTAGGTCAAAGTGTCTTCACTTAGCTCCCTGGGTCACTAATCTTTATCCAAAATGCTGTTAAATAGAATAAGCAACAGAAAGCTGTTTCATTGGGTGCTTGCTCCTGTCCAGGAGTTGATGGGTCCCTTTACTTGTACATGCAACCATAGAGGCAGAGTATATGTGAGTGGTGTTAGCTTTATGGCAATACAGTATGGTGAAGCTGAGTATTTCTCACTAGAGTAGAACAATTCCTACACGTCTTCATCTGACTCTTCTCTTCTTGCCCATACCCTGGACTTTCAAGCTACTAGATAATAAGCACAAAAGCCATCTGCTCTCTGCCTTCTCACAGACCTAGGTAAATAAGACGTTGCCTACCTAGAGCCCATCCAGCTTCAGCATCTGAACATCCATGCAACTCTCCTTGTTTTGAAAGTCTTCTTTTTATGTCAAGTTTAACAGCCTCCTTCCTGGGACTTCTCTGTCTGCCTGATATTTTTGTGTCCTCCATTTGTCAATAATACTTCAAACTCAGCTAGATAATGTTCTGCACTTCTGTGGTAGGATAGCTGAAGACTTGCTATCCCTGTATAATCTTTCACAGCTGATCAGTATCAGCAGATGACCTATTTTCAAGAAGCTGTGGTGAAGAAACTGAAGGCAGAAGTAAACATTGCTGCCAGAAGGATGAACAGCTAGTATTTAGGCAAGATTTCATGGCACAGAGTCCRAACTGTCTAATTTTAAAAGCTATTAGTAATTCCTGCAGTTTCCAGCAAACCTAGAAATAAGGCCAATGGGGACCTTTGGGTAATTTCATATCCCACATGTAAATTTGWATATAAAAGACATGTTCAAAAGGATTTTCATATAATATTCACTTAGGGCTCTACCTAGCAGAGATTTGAAGTACATGTTTAGTATTTAGCATGTGACTAGTGCCATCTATTAAAAAAGACTGYTCATATGCCATCAATTAGTCAGGACTTAGTCTTTAAGGCTATATTTAAATAATCCTCTAGACCAGAACTTCACCGTTTCTGATCACTGCATCTTCTCTTTTCATTAACTTCATTAATTTTGATTAATTTCAAATATTCTACAGCATTACTTCCCCAAAAAGCTCAKCCAGCAAGGCAATTTCAGTAAAAATGCAGCATGCAGTGGACTCAATCTGAGGTCTTGACTATGTGCAGAGCAAGAGAACTCRGAGTATGTCTGTGTTTGTCAGCTATATTACTCTTGCAAAGAAAGATCTACTCTAAAAGTGCTTGAAGAAAATAGAGCATTTTTGTATTCGCATTTGTTGTTCCTTCTGTATATAGGAGGACTTTAAAAGATTAAAATCTGCCTTCCCAGCAAAACAAAGCATAAATCAACAAAAAGCACTTCCCCCAAAAGTATGTCTAAAATTTCAAGCCAGATGTGTTAATTAACAATTCCTCTCCTCATGTTACTTATTCTAAAAATAGAAAAGAACACAATGTCCATGGTGCCTGTAAAGGGTCATGAGAAGAGATTGCAATTGCAACTGTATTTGGTTGAGACATCCCAAAGCAGGAAATTATTCTTGTTTCAGTTGCTCTTTTTCATGGAACTGTGACCTTTTGTAGATCCTGCATGTTCTAAGCATTTGAAATATTCACCGATTAGTATTACCACAGTCAAATAGTTCAGATCTTTGCTGCCAGCTGTTTTTGAGTTTCCTGGGTTTTTTCTTTCCTAGGATTCCACGTAGCAAAATTAGCAGTAGTTTGCCAGCAGTGTTTCGTTTTGAAGTGCTGAGAAGCTGCTTGTCTGCCTGCCAGTTGCCCAAGCTGGCAGCTGGCAACAAAAAGAATAGCTAAGACAATCTTCCAACTTTTTGAACCTTGCAGATATCAAACTTATCACTGAATATGCAATAAACGGTATAAAAAAAAGCCTTGATATCAAAAGATATTTAAAGCACCACTTAGTTAAGATAAAAGTGGTGTATTGACCAGTTGTCACAAAAAGTTATTGGATTYCTATATTTCAGATCAGGAAGATACAATATTTGAAGTATTAAGAAGGCATGACTCTGCAACTGCTATTAAACAGTTTTATTCAGCTCTGCTTTCTGTCCTGCCTGTAAAATTCCTAAGCTCATGAGCTGCGGAGAYGGGGGCCGTTTGTTTGTAGTTAGTTTGCATACAGTAATTGCTTAGTCTTCAGCTGAATTCAGGACACTGCAGATATTTTTCTTGAATAGCAATGCACACTCATGCACAATAAAAAGCAAAGCAAAAATACACATTAAAAACTAGAGGTCATTTCAGCAAGAACTGCTAGTGTACTGTTTAATGAGTACTTGCACTGATGTTAAAAATGTCATTAGAGTTTGGAATTTTATAGCGATAACAAATGCATGGTGGACCCATAAAGGTCAGAACTTAAATGGCTGGATAGGAAAAGGCAGGAGATAATGAGTCATCAGATCCTGGATATTTCTGAATGTAACTCTGAACATTCCTACTGTTTCCACCTGAACTGTCTTGGAAATAAGCACATGGTTTAGTCTTCATTGCTCAGGTTYTTTAAATAGTTTAGTCCACATTGCCTCCTCTGGCTTCCACTCAAACACCTCCTCCTAATCTTTCCCTCTTTGCTGTGAAATTCTGAAATAACTGACCACGGGCTCATTAGCTCCTCGGTTATCTGGATGAGAGTGGGTAGACAAGCAGCAGTAAATTAGCTTATATTTCATCAAATAGCAACAAACTGAGGGTGGGAAGTACTGAGCTCCAAGCATGCTCCTAGTCAGACAGCTGCCGAGATGTCTACTACTCGATGTCTACTGGAAGATACCKCTGGATGTAGATAGTCCAGCGTTAGTGACCTTTTTCATTTTCTGAAGYTCAGTCATATGAAATCCATGCAAATTGCTAGCCTCAGCTGGATTTTCCTCAGCAGATCAAAGAAAAATACTGCTTGTGTGAGTCAAAACCTAACTAAGCCCATCAAGACAGTTCCTTTTAGTAACTTCTAGAATAGTTAGTTCCTTTTCCATGCTATTCTCAGTGAATAAAGGTTAAATATAGTTTTCATTAGAAAAATACCTGTAGCTTGAGTTTGAAGTAGTTGCTTCTGTACTAGTTTAAAAAAAAAAAAAAAGTATCACAGGATATCATCAAAAGAATCATAGAATTTTGACTTTATTATTTTTGGTATCATTTCATTCCACTTTTTTTTTTCTTGAATTCTGTGGAAGAATGACACAAATCCCTGCCTTAATATACATGCCTACRAATGTTACAGTTGACCATAAAATTGTCCCGTCTATTAATAAAACCAGTGCTTGTTTCTAGGAGCTCTTGTTATTACATATTATAAAGACTGATTTTATACCTGAATGGAGAAACACAATCACTTCTTTGTTTTAAATCTATCTGCCCTTAGCTCGTCATAGGAGAGTCTGTCTGCTCRTATTAGAAAACAGAGGAATAACCGAGTCATTTTAGCTATATCCTCTGTATGTTTCAAATACATTTCATACAGTTCAGTGAAAACCAGCAGGTTCTTTTCCTCCACAAGGCTCACAAATTCTACTTCTGAAAATGGCACCTGTGACATAGAGCACAGTTGTGAGTCTTTCCCTGCCCTTGTCATTGAAAGAAAAATATAATTTGTTTTAAAGGCAGAGAAGACAAGGTCATGTGAATATCAGCCAGAGCTGTTGGTTTCCACAGCTGCTGTTGGTCTTTGCCTTGGAAAAGGACAAATAACTCACTCCCTTGAAGACTTCTAAGACTTCATTGATTGYAATATGTTTTAAACCTCTATTGCAAGAGTGAGCTCTGACCAACGTATATAAACGCTTAAAAGAGAGGATAAAACATTCTGCTCTCTATGCCAAAATGGACCATTTCTTATCTAAATGTAACAGAAAGATATTTTGTAGGAAAAGAACCAATCTAGAATAATTTCTCATATATATATACTCTTATCATTATATACAAGTACTTTTTTTCCAGTATAATTAATCCCTACTAATTTTTAGTGWTTTTTTTCCAAAATACCTTTTCCCTAGAAGCAATCCCCTTACAGAGACAGCAAACTATTCATTGTGCGTAATAGAGCAGAAAAGGATGTTGCTCTTCAAAGAACTTTTTTTTCTTGAAGTCTGTAATATAACTTCATTTATCCTCTGAAAATGTCCAAACTTGATACATTATTGACCTGGAAACAAGGCAGACTGACAGCTCTTCTCAATCACCAATAATTCCAGGATGTACAACCACACTGTGAAATATCATGACATGCAAATGCAAAATACCTTTTCTCAGATCCGTCAAAATTTAACTGGAGGTAGGAAGGATTTGAAGTATTGCTGTTCACATTGCAGTGGCTCCGATCTGTCTCTTTAAAATAGATGCCATACTGTGACAGATCATTTGCAAGAGCAGCTTAAGCATGTGATAAAAGGGAATATAAAAAGAAAAAAAAAAAAAACCTTTTAAAACCTCATTGATAAAACTTTTTTTCAAAACGACCACAAAAATAAAATACAAATGCACTTTTCACTGGCCTAAAGACACTAATACATCAAGTAGTGTGGAAATCTAGGGCAAAAAATAAAGGTTGGTGAGCTAAGTGTGGCTAAAATCATCTTTTGTGATGGACTTAGTATCCATATGGACCCTATAACTAGGCTCATTCCTCTATGTGAAATAGCTCTATAGGAATTCTAGTGATTTACTCAGAGTAACATCCTGAATAGTTCTAAAATGACAATGTGTTGTTTATAGGTTGTCAATAAATTAGCAATTTTTGGGATCATCACAGGCTCTCTATTCCCATGTGCTTGCTGGACATCAGGCTTCTCAGCAGTGGAGAGGAGGGCATTCTGCATCTACAGGAAGGCTTGTCCTTGACAGGGTCAAAACAGAGTTACCATTTTCTTACATGGAAGTRAACTCGATCTGTGCTTTGGCTTTTAAATGAAATGATACTCTCTTTTTCAGAAACAGTGTCGTCTCCCCAGTCATAGATGTCATAGACTGGAAGACTTTTCAGTACCTTCACTCTGCACGTCTGCATCGAGGCATCTTTGATTGGAATCTAGATTTCCATTGGGAAGCAGTGCCCGATCATGAGGAGAAGGTACGACAGTCTCCCATCAGCCCTATCAGGTAACAGTTCTGCAGTCAGTGTCCTTCCTTTCAGCTCAGCAGTACAACTGTAAATCTGGGTCATCTTCCAGCTAATTGATGAGAGATGTATTGCTTGATTTGCTCACTTGATGTTCTGTGAAAGGACAGGTTTTTGTCTACATTGAGTTTATTTGGCCTTTAGTAATCACTCTAATTAGATTTCAGTTATACTTAYGTCATGTCAAATATTTTCCAGGCATTGAGACGACTAGTATTGACATAACATGGAGAGAAAGCAAAAGATGGATCATACAAATTAAAAGAGGTGGCTTATGTGCTAGTGTCTGGTTTTGGATGTACAGTTATGTAACAGTTTGGATGTCCTACGCTTTGAGCTTTATTCAACAGTTCAGCTCTTGTCTCTCTTCCCCAGGCAAATCCTAGAATTCATTTCCAGATGTTTTTTCRTTTGGTTAAATAATCAGTTCACTCAGGTTTATATGAAGGAACAATCAATCATTTTGTAAGACTATGTCCCTCACAGAAATGGTGAGGTTTTCATCCTCCTTAACTCTATTTCCAAAACAGAAGGCGTTCACTTCTAAACTCTTTTCTACTCAGGAGTCCTGTGGTTGCTGGTGCAGTAGTGGCTGTGGATCGACATTACTTCCAAAACACAGGAGCTTATGATTCTGACATGACTTTGTGGGGGGCAGAAAATCTGGAGTTATCTATAAGGGTAAGAACTTTGAATAAAACATCAGGGCTGGTAACTACTGTTTTTAAGGTACTTGAATGTAAAGAAGACACATAAAATAGTAATTAGGTGCAAAACGTTTTGGAGAAAGGAGAAAATCACAGACTTGTGTCCCCACGCTCCTTGATGTGACACAATCATACAAAACCTGTAGCATCATGTCAGGAGAAGGAAGGTTCTCTGACTATGACAGTCTGCCTGAGGACAGAGTCACTGGTTTTGGCATCTTCTGAAAGTTGCCTCTTCTATTTTGTATGTATAACGTGCCCCAAAACTAAAGTAGTAAATGCTGTTATTTCTTAGCCATCATATAATTTTAATACAAAGTYGTTTATATTAATCATTTGCCATAAATTGGGCTGAATAGAAAGAATGATATTAGAAAGCAATGAACACTTCAAACACTTCAAAGATTATAGAATCTTTGCTATTCTGTGGGAAAGATAGATACACCTAGTCTCTGCACTACACTGCACTGTTTGTGAACATAAAAATATAAAAAGCACACAAATGGCCATACTGGGTCAAAACACAGGTCTGTGTTGCCCAGGATCTTCTCTGTGTTCTTTTTTCCCCCAATGGCAGATGTTGGAGGACAGTGTATGAAGAAGCACGGAGCATAACAATGCTCTTTCCATTTCTAGCAATGCACAAATTAGGATTTTCTGAGATTAAGTCTATAGTTTTGTTAAATTAGAATAATTGTACTGGGGAGAGAGGAGGAATAAAATAAAGGAGCTGCTTCTTTTTAGATGCTTTTGAACAGAGTATAAATGTCCAGCCACTCTCCAGAGAAGGGTTTGGCTCAAGGAATGACTGTTTCATTTTGCTTTGCACTCTGTAAATTGCTGGCCTGTTCTTCAGCGCTGCCAGTTGTCCCTACATACGGGACAGTTGAGGGTAATCTCTGTCTTTGCCTTCTGCTGTGTTTCAGACGTGGCTCTGCGGTGGCTCTGTGGAAATCGTTCCCTGCTCCCGTGTTGGCCATGTCTATCGAAACCACTTTCCCCGCGCTTTCTCCTACGAAGAGGCCATTGTGAGGAACAAAATCCGAATAGCAGAGACCTGGCTGGGTTCTTTCAAAGAGAATTTCTACAACCATAACACAGTGGCTTTCTTAATCAGCAAGGTAAAGACATCTGTAGCGGTCTGTTGCTGAGAGAAGTGTGTGTGGAGGTAGGTAGAGGAGGTGGAAACGAGAGGGAGGGAGTCTGTGTACAGTCAAACGTTTATCATAGGTGGTACTGGAGATAGATTTTCCTTTTTATAAAACTTTCCAATGAGGGAGCTGTTAGGACAGCAAAGAAACAGAGAAACCTGTGCCTCAGGGTTGTTTGCAGGAGCTGTCASATCTCACACGTTGAATATCACTCCTTCACCAAATGACTTCTTCAGATTGCTCGACAAAATGTGATTTATTTTCCACTGCTGTTATGTGGGGGGAAGCAGCTCCTCCCACGTGGAATATACTGGTAGTGCATGCTCAAAAGGTCCTTTTGGAAGATTCATTCTTCACTGCTGAGATGTCTTCATCATGTAAAGCAAATAATATTCATTGGCATGTGGCAAGCTGTGATGTCCCTCCTGTTGACATATTTGAGTGGTTTGGTGACAAGTAACATGATTTCTTTCGAAACTGACAGAAGTCCAGAAGCAGCTGCCTGTAATTTGGGAAGTCAGATTTCACCCTAATCTGTTTACAAGTTGCTCTTTCATTAAGAGCATCACCCAGACAGCAACCCAGCCTCTGGGGGCCTAAGTGCCCAGCAGTCCGTACACTAACTCTGTCAAAAGCCAGGCATATGATTCATGCAGCCACCCTTGAACTCCCTTTAGGCTACACACCACCTAGCAGCTACAGACCAGTCACACTCGCCTCTAAGGTACTGTGCAATCCACAGCAGATCAAGGTCACTCCAGGGCCTGGGTATCTGATGTGTTAAAAAATAGTGGATGGGTGTTTATTCAGAGCTAGCAAGGCTGTTAGCAGTGCTGCAATCCACAGCAATTCTCTGGCTCTGGTGCCTTTGTTGTAACAATATCCCCTTACACAAGCAATGAACAATTTTATGGGCATTTTGGAATGAAAAAAAACAGTCATTCATGCGCCTGTTCTTTTAACAACAACATGTATTAGAAGGGAAAAAGATACGCTGAGAACATGAGTGGGTGCTGGACACAGTTTCCTATTCTGTTTTGCTCCTGCATTTCAGTCCTGARTGCCTCAGTCATTGCAGAGCATCATCTGAGAGAGCCAAGATCCAACAGGAATTGAGTTCTCATTGGGGAGAGGAGAAGGGCTGTGCCTCAGGACGGCTCCTCACTACCCGCCAGTAAATCTGTCTCTCCAYCTAGCCCACTGCGCTCTTCCCGGAGTCTAAGGCTGTCACATTCATTCCTAAAATCTGGTTTTCACATTTTTTAGAAAGCTTTTCCCTCCCTGTTTACATTGTGGGTTTTGACTGCACTGTCCAGCAGTCCATCATTGACTCTCTATTGTCGCAGCCGTGCAGTGGAAAGGAGAACGCAATGCCTAGTCTAGTAARATGGGTAGTTAGTTCCTTAATTCATTTGGTAATTTCCTGAAGGCCTTTCTGAACACCTCAGTAGCAATTTTCTGAACTAAGAAAATGCAGTCTTCAACCTTACAATTTACTAGCTATGAGTGCCGTGACCTTTTGCCTGAGAATTTTTTCAGCCCCCACMAGACACAAGCAATGACATTATTACAGCTCAAGTGCCGTCGCTGCCCATTAGCTCGACTGGGATCTATTGCACGCCCAGGTTGAACAGGGCCATCTATTGGCCGCTGCAAAAATCTCCCAGARCTACTTGAACGTTGGTGTTACCTAGTGCTGAACACAAAAAAATGACCCCCGTTTAGAYTGCTCCATAAATATCCCCATGTTATGCTCTGAATTGCAGCCTGCACAAGATACCTGTGGTGTGAGCATCAATACAGATGAACAAGGCTCTTTACAGCTCTTTATTATTTCAACTACTTTCTGTTTCTTTGTGTATGTGTGTCTGTGTTTGTGTGGTTTACTTGTTTAATTTACAAGGACAGCTTCCTCTCAGATTGATTTAAAAAAATAGTGGCTTTCTATTTGCCTTCAAATGCAGAATGTAACTGCTATGACCAAATGAATCTTTTCTAGCAAAAGCAAAGTCTCATGAGAAACACATTAATGAGAAGCACTTTGCTCCTTCCTTCTTCCAAAGAGACCTCTTGGGGCCGGGCTTGTGTGGTSCTGGGCTGCTGAACTTTGCTGTTAGGCTCCTTGAAGCCAGGCTGACATTCATCTATGAGGCTCTCACTGGTGTCTTGCAACCGATGAGATTTGCCTGGGCACCTTATGGGGGCTGGCAAATGGTGCCACACAGCATGGCTGAAGCCAGCTCCAGAAACTGGCATCTTGCCSTTGGTCTCCTGATCTCTGTGATCTTTTATTTGCCTGTGTTTTCCAGGTGCTACTAAAGCCATTTTTTTTTTCTTTCTTGTGGCTGCAGGAGAATAGCTGTTTTGAGGAAGTTCTTTATAGGTGCTTCCTTTCTTATGCTGACAATTTTAACTTCTGACATAGGAATCTGGACTAGTGTCCTGGCATCAGAAACTGCATTTTAGAAATGCCAAGGGGGAGACCTATTGCTGGGCGTTTTCTTAGTATTTGGGCACTGAGATTCAGAAAAGTGTTTTCTGTGGTTTGGAAACCAAAGGAATTA
The DNA here is from genome assembly GCA_003342815.1 of Eudromia elegans. Classification (NCBI taxonomy): domain Eukaryota; kingdom Metazoa; phylum Chordata; class Aves; order Tinamiformes; family Tinamidae; genus Eudromia; species Eudromia elegans. The sequence goes on along the minus strand of PTEX01000027.1, from coordinate 1,426,047 downwards.
GACATTTATCTGCATTAGGTGATTTTCAGGATCCTGACAGGCATTTTTAGATGTTAAACAGCTTTAACTGCTCAAGCTCTCAGTCCTTTGAAGTGCAGATGCACGTTTCTGCAGGAAGGGTTGGAGTACTTGCCTTTTTTCTGAACAGAGTTGCTATCAAGAAGGATGAGAGTTGGGATTGTGTGTAAATAATTTAATAAAATATAGAAATCATAGAATTGTTGTTATACCTCTGTTGACACAAAACATATTCACATACCTTTATTCAGTAATTGTTAGATAATAATCTAGCAGACTTTATGATGACCAAGTACTGTCTTCATTTACATCCTCTGGTCGTGGAGGACTGTCAGGAACTGAGGAATTTGGACTGCTAAACTCCAGAAAATTCAGTTTAAATCAGTGATTCTCTCCTGAACTACGAACTAATAAAATCCAGCTGATTAGAGCCCAACTGTCGTCAAACTTGCCCTGATGCCAAGGACTGATCTATCTTGCAGGATTTATCTTGTGTGGGCTACTTCTGAAACATTTACCTCCCTCACACTACCAGCCTAAATGCTCTTTTAGCACAAAGTTGAGGGCACAAAGCCGGTCCTCCTCCACTGTGTAGCCCTGTGAGATATATGTCAATATCTGTAACGTGCAGGATAGAAGAGGAGGTGGAAATAATTCCTCTATAGTTGTCTCTGTTATTTTTCACACAAACACCCTGGTAACCTTGTTCACTGCCCTGYGCTTTCRTCTAGGCRGAGAAGCCAGACTGCAGTGAGCGCCTTCAGCTCCAGAAGAGACTGGGCTGTAGAAATTTCCATTGGTTTATATCAAATGTGTATCCTGAGCTCTCCCAAGCTGAAGACACRCTAAAATTCTCTGGCAAGGTAAGAGAAAATGCATTATAGGGAGTCCTTAGTGTTTCTGCCTTGCTTGAAGATCCTGTATGGCCTTCATATAGTAGGCATGCTGAGAGCATAGAGTGAGAGGATGCGCCTGCTTTGGGAAGTTTAGCATCCAAAYAGGAAACACAGCAAGGATGGGAGGAGGGAAAAAGGGAGAGGAGTCAAACAGCTGGTTCAAATTCTCACACAAACTCAGCAACCCAGCTAGGAGCTGGACCCAGATTATCTGGCTCAGTTTAGTACCACAGGTGAGAGGAGCCCAATGTTAGGTTCTGTAGGTGCAATGTCAGCGTCTTTAGTAAATACAAAGAATTGTTTGCCTCATGCAGACAGCAGTGGCCACTGCAGCTGAGATGAGCTCTGTGTTGACCCGTGTGCATAGCACTTGTCCAGCCCTACACTTCCCCCAGGGTGGAAGAGGTAGCAATAGCAGTTCCTTGGCACAGTGTGCCCACGAGGTGGTATTTTATACTCTTTATTGACATTCGTGTTGAAATTTATCACCCATTAAAACACAAATGTATTCCCTGGGGATTTCTCCCCCCAAATGCAAGAAGGTCCACTGGTTAGGTATTTGATATCATATTGTATCATCTCCTTTTCGTCTCTTCTTTATTATGAAGTTTTCAGAGATTTCTTTTAACTATCATGATAGTTCAGACCAGAAATCGAATTCAGCCAAAACTCATTGGGTAAAACTCACCTTCCATGGGCCTCTCCCTTGTATACCAGATCACTTTGCAAGATCGTGATGCAAAATCTAGTCTAAAAGAAAGATGCTGTGGCTTGAGTTACAAACAAAAAGATATATCGTAAAAGCATAAAACCRCAAAAAGTTAGCTAAATTATGTTCTCTTTGTATCTGATTGAGCCTTATTTCAGTATGAACATTTATTTACAGCTTTATAATGCTGGCGTTGGTTCCTGTGCAAATTACAGACCCAGAGGAGCCTTTGAAGAAGGGTCTATTGAGCTCTCTCCTTGCAGTGACAGTCTCACCCAGGTACTACACATTTTGATTGTACAGAGACAGTGTTTTTAATTCAGGGATCCATCCAGGAAGATGGTCCCTCCAATGTGTAAAAGGTTGGGTTGGCATTAGTGGAAATATTGATGTGCTCAGTGTTTGGCATGGGCCAAGGCAGCGATGTCCCCCCTCTCTGCAGCGGAGCCTCATATGAACACGACAATGTTCCACGGCTGGCTCAGCCCCCATCACCACACTTTGCTACAGCAGACATCGATAAGTGTCTCTTTAGTTGTGTATTTGCTAATGTCTGGAGAACTTAAAGCCCGAGAGTAAAAAAAGAATATCCCAGTTCTAGAGTAGTGGGGATGGGTTTTCCCATATTCTACTGCAAAGATAGAAGGGTCCTTCATGGTTTCATGCTGAGTCCCAAGCTGGCATTAGACCAGCATGTTTGTGAAGCCTTGAGAGAAGCCAAGCCAGTATGGCCTGGCTGCAGATGTGTGTTCAAAGTCCCAGGCACATTTTGCTGGCCACGCTTCCTAACTGCAGTGTGTGCAGGCCCTGTCAGAAACACTCGTCAGTTCAAATATTTATTAGACTGAAATGTTTTCTTGAATGATGGGTTTACTTTGTACATAATTACAGTCCATAAAGCCTTCACTCAGAAAAATAGTCTCAGATAAGCAGTTTTACTAGATATATTTATGAGAGGATGGCTCTGCAGCAGGATTGGGCCTGTTTTGCCTTCTTTGTTCATGTTTGAGTTGCATCATAACAAATATGAACAGGAAACTATTTGGGGAATGAGCATTTGAAAAGGCACTGGGTTGTCCTTCAAACTCTATTCAAACAACAGCTCCCTTTTCCAGCTCTTTGAATACAACAGCATGAAGGAGATCCGGCTTGGCTCTGCGCCGCTGTTGTGCTTTGCTGTCGGACACGGGCGAATTATCCCTCAGAACTGCACGCAGGAGCCGGACAACAGCCCACAGCGCTGGGATGTGCAGGAGGTGGGTAGTGACTCTGCTGCCAGGGGAGGGCAGCTGGGAGCGACTCCAGGGTCACTGCACGATCCACAGGACCCGTTCGTGGAGCCTGGATACTTCAAGGGCAAGTTTCACTTCTGTATCGTTTTCACCCAGGAATTTAGGATGCTGTTTGCCTGTTTACATTGTGTGTGCAAAATACTCTTGGTTTAAAAATGCAAATTACAGAAGTGCTACGTAAATTGAACCATTGACTGAACCATTTATCTTCCCTGCCTTGTAAGAAGGGAATCAGAATGAATCAGCGAAAGAGAGAGTTGGACAAYGCTCTGCCCACCTCTTTTGTATTAGGGAAGGGGCTGCCTCCACTTTTACAGCAATTGTTAATAAATCTTGAACAACCAGTCATTACTGACAATCTCTTGTGCATTAAAAATGTTTTAGAATCACGGCCTAGTTCTTCCTGGAAATCACTTATGTTTTGTTCTTTCTTTCCCATCTTCTCTCACCTTATAGAATGGAATGATTGTCCATGTCCTTTCTGGCAAGTGCATAGAGGCAGTGAAGAGTGAAGATGGAGAGGACTTGGTTTTGTGTGCATGTGACAAGAATTCAAATCAGCTCTGGCAATTTGAACGTTCCCACATGCTACGGCAGAGATGACCGACCGGTCCCTGAAGAGATCAAGTCTCCAAAATTTAGTATTACTTTTCCTGGGGATTTCAGATGACACATTTCCAGTATGGAAACTAGGGATGTTTGCATCTGTGCTAGTTTGCAGGGAAGTTAGAAAGGTGTCTCCTTAGAAAGCCTGGCTGAGATATTTGCTGCAAGTTCCTGGTTTGTCCAATTCTAGCTAAAATTGCCATTCATTCCATGAAGCAGAGAGACAAGATGCTTTGAGTGGCAGCAGATTCTCAGTTCTGCTGTTACCGAAGACAGTTTGCCCGTTGAATGAAGCAGGAAGAGCTGGCTGCCAGGCAGCGTGTCTCTAGTGTGTTCTGTGACTTCTGCGGAAACAGGAAAGCAAACATTTGTGAAACTTTTTCTCCGACCAAGTCAGCCAAATCAGGATGAGAGCAACTTTTCTGTGCATGAAAGTAGTAGACGTTTTCATGTGTAATAGTTAAAATATTGTTTTCCAAAGAGCTTGATCCAAGTTTATGCCCTCCACAAGATTGTGATTTCCCAAGGAATACCAATAATACTCGACCTTTGGCACACCCTTCCTTAAATCGTTTGTCCACTGTCTAAATTGGATGAGAGAATACGACTGAATTCTTTACAACTTGTCCTGTTTTAGTTTTCACCAAGTTTGAGCATCACCCCTCAGGAAACTCTTCTGGAAATAGGCAAAGACTGAAGTAGACCAGACCAGACCAGAGTAGCAGCTCCCCTGCTCATTTTGACATGGAATGTTTTGGCAGCCTCTCATCACGCTCAGGGATGAGCCAGTTAGTTACTTCTCCAAGACAAAGTTCTCTCTGAAGAGAATAAATGAAAGGAAACGACAGGCTTCGACAACGGCTACCTAAGAAGATGATACTGGTGCCTGCTTCCACTTGTCTGTGGCCTACTGCATTGGTTGAGTCTATGGCGCTGTCAGCCCTAGCCAAGAAGAGCCTCTAGGTTGCTGCTGTGGTCTCCAAGCTGATCCTCAAAACAAAGCAACGTGTAGCTTTCTAAACTGCCTTTATTCTGTGGAGCCTCTGAGCTCCTGTCTGTTACAGAAGTCAGTGAGAGCTCCTGGTGTGTAAATGATACTGGTCTCAGAGAGCCTGCTCTATGAGAGCAACCTTTAACAGTATTGTGTTAGGGGACTTTCAATTCTGCAATTAAAAAACCTAATGGTGACACTTCCTAAGCCCAGAACTGGAGCTTCATAAGACAGAAGAACAAAGAGGTTTCCCACTTGTCAGCCGCACCCCTGATTTATTGTATAAAGCAATTGTGGACACATATATTTATTGAAGAGGAAGGGCATCACTGATGAAACCTACCTATTTTATTTTCCACGAGACAAAAAGAAAATTGCTTCTTTGTAAAATGTAATACAAATTGGCTGAGCTTTGGACAAAGGGAGGAATAATAGATTATTCTGCTCGGAGGTTTCAGCCAGCAGCTCTTGTTAAATCATAATGAATTGGTTGCTGCCATGTCGCMTTGGTTAAATCAAAGGGCACAGATATCATTGTGCTCCACAGCATCCCCAGCGCGCTGCCGGTTTGCTCTGGGTGAGGCGGGTGCCACACGATGCTCAGGTGTCATTCTGCTCACCCTGATGAGCACTTCCTCCTCTCTGTCACTGCAGCAACAAGCGTTTGTTACTGCAACGCTTAGAATTCCCTGTGACATTCTTGAAGATTCTTCAATTTTCAAYCGAAAGGAAGTTAGGAACGTCTTTCAGGACACCAAGTAGACCCTGGTCATTGCCCATATCCAGGACAAAGAACAGAATAGAGAATTTCTAAAGGTTGTTGAAGAGCTGAGTAAAATGTTGTTTTAATCAAATGTGATTTTTAAAAAATTTAAATTATGTCAGATTTTTTAAACTATGTATTATTTATTATACTTTGGACTGTACACTGGGAATATTATTCCTTTAGCATTTAGCTTAATGTACAAAAAATGTTTATGCAAAAATGTTAATTGATGACAAGTTGAGTTTCTCACAGAGAAGCAGGAAAAGTATTTTTGTTTTAGAGTGGAAAAGTTTGGAATAAAACTTAAAAGACCTAAGAGATGTGGGCATCCTAATCTCATGCTACCTTTTAACATACTGACGAAAACCGAGAAGAGGGTCGCTGTACATATTAAAAAATGTTACATAAAGCTCTTCCAAAAATAGAATGAGAATATGGATAWTTTTTTCATGTCCGTGTAAAAGCAACTGCTGTTGTGCTCGTCACTGAGTGTGTGTTTGGTTCCCAAGGGAAGCCCAGAGCTCGGACAGGACGGGAGCAAGGTGCTCCGGGCGGCCTCCTCGCCGGGGGACCAGGGCTGGGCACCCCCCCGTGGATGGCACGTCCCTCGAAGACAGCCGTGAGGGGCTGCGACGCACAAACAGAGAGACAGCACCCACTGCCTGGTTTTCCCGGGTTCTTTCCCTGTGCGTTTTACACTGCTGCTTTCCTTGTACCGATGCTCTTTCCCGGTGCGGTCGTTTACATTTTTCCCCTGAAATGGGATCCATAACAAGGCCTTTCCCTCGTACAGATGGCGCAGGAGGGAACGCTCTTGGTCTCTGCTGAGGGYATGGGTCTGTCTTCCGTGTTCTTGCACCTCTTTCGCACAGCCAAAGAAGAAAGCAATACTAGGATCCTCGTGAAACGGGGCATTATTTCTAGTACTTCTGTATCGRCAGGGAATACACTTCACGTTCTTACTGTGCTCTGCTGGTGCCCGTTGACAAGGGAGAGACGCAGGAACAGAATGTTTCGGGTGGGACGGGGGTGTCAGCTCTGCTTTGGAGGACCTCCACAGCAGTGCCTGAGGCCGGAGCACGGGAATCCCAGCACCACACAAGCAAACATYGTGTATTCCTGCTCCCTGGCTTCCTTGGGCACGGCAAGCCCAGCGTGATGCATGTGTGCGGCCAAACACACCCAAGAAGCTGAGCTGAAAGGTCAGACTTAAGAACACGAACAGACTGAGGTCATGAACGTATTCCTTTCCCTCGTGCCTCCGCGGAGCTGCTCTGGGCCCCTCACCAAGGCCTCCTTTCGGCTGCATCTTGACGTGCTTAGYGCAGTGCTCCGTACTGGAGCGCTCTGCCTCCCCCGACGCCTCACGTGGCCGTGGTTTCATCATCCTTTGCCATCGTTTTTCTGGTTTCAGAGGAACACGGGGGACCGCAGGAAGCTGATTGTGATGATACGGAGGAGATGCAGGTGACAGGGTCGCCAGCCACATACTCCTGTCGTTAGCTCGAACCTGAATTATCTACGGGCCAACCTAAAGGTCGGACGCATTGTGCAGTTTTAAGTAGCTTCAGGGTGACCGTTGCCAAAGCCCCTGACCTTTACTCTTATCAGGATGTTTATTTGCATTACGGTCAGTTTGCCTTGTAAGTGCAGAAGGAAAAAGTAAAATGATCTTACCCTTAAGAATATGTATGATATATAAATAATAAATGTATTTTAGAATAACCTCAAGTGATGGTTCTGTACAATTATGCAAAAGATTTTTACCGCAAATCTCCATTCTTTGCTATATTTGTTATTACCTTCTGAGTCTGAGAGACCGATAATAAGTGGTAATCTAATAGTATTATTTTTATTGTTATGGGCATAAATGAGCTTTAAAGGGTAACATCCTTTGGTTTTATATTTTTCAAGGTATTTTTCTTAACTTCTTAATATTCTGTTAAGTTAAAATTGGCTTTGTTACAGTTACATTTTCATCTTTTTAATGTGACATTTACACAAGAAATTTCATAACAGATAGGAAAGAAAATCAGTGGGTATTTTGAAGCATCAGGCGTTGGTCTCTRAAGATTTTCAATATYGGATACMAGCTGTTGGGAAGCTACTTTCAAASAGTGTATTCCATCATTCACTCCTTATACACATGGGTTGGGATTACAGAACAAATWAGAAGTGGTCAAAAGCTGTAGCCAAAACAAAATGTTTTATGTGATGTTCACACACCGTCCGTGCAGGAGAGAGTTTGTTGTGCCTTGACATCTTCTCTTTCTCCACGGCACTTACTAGCACACGTTTTCCACTTTGCCCRCCTGGAAATCAATAGCCAAGCACTGAAWGAAGAACAAATTTTGTAACCTGAATATATCAGGAGGGCAGATGCATGAAACTCAGCACGTCAAAATTGGCCATACAGTATTGGCCATACTAATCTCGTTGGCCAAGATGTCCATCTACAGCACCGGGGGGTTGTCTTCTCATCGGATCTGCAAATGTGCCCCATCCATCACAAATTGTCATCTCTGCTGCCAGAGGCTGGATGACACGGTCTGGAGGTCTGGTCCGTCCTGCTGAGCAGGGAAAGCCTGTTGAGCCCGCGGATGGTGGCAGCAGTCCCTTGAGGAGGGCAGGGTGCCCTGGGCTCCTTGGTTTGCAAAGGGAACATTCCCTTTGGAGGGCTACAAGCCGGTGCTGGTGCCCGGGCTGGTGCAGCCGTGAGAGGCTACACGAGGCCGTGCGCAGCCTCCAGAAGCGGCCGGTGCAAAGCTGAGGAGGCGGCTCGCGGCTTCGCACGGGCACGGGGCTGCGTCGGCTCCAGGGCCTCCCGCTGCAACAGCCTCACGCGTGACGCCGGGACACTGCACTCAGAGCCCCTTCGTGCCAAGGACAACTTCTAAAGCAGCAGTGAGAGCGGAGGGTGACACAAAATAGGTCTTGGCACTGGAAAACAACTTGATAAGCAGAACGAGTWCAACGAGGTCATAATTTGCTAATTACAGTCAAATGATGGTCTCTCCATCTCTGAAAAATATCTTGCTTCATACATTTTAATTTAGCAGTAGACACTGTAACATGATGCTCATGCTAGACAGAGAATAGTAATTCCTTTTTGCAGGTTTTCCAAGATTTCTGAGCTCTGCTTGCTTTCAGTGTGGACAAGAGCACAGGTTTTTCCTTTGYTTTCTGTAGGCAACAGCCGGGCTGTTGTCTTCCTCTTTGTCCTCCTGTCATGAGGAACAACCTTCTCCTGTGGGGTGTCTTGCTTTCAAAAGCAGGTGAATTTTGATGAAAATGGATGGAGCTTTTTAGCCAGCTCTAGCAACAGTGTTAGTAACAGCTACACACTAAGACTGTAGGCTCAGCAAAGCAGAGATATTCATGTGAAAAAGAGCTTAAAGAAAATGAAAAAGGGCAGGATAAAATGGAAGATGGGAAAGGATAACAGTAGCAGCGGCCTTGGGTGAGCGCTGCAAATCCTGGTTCCTGCCGGAGGGCTGGCGGGGAAAGCTCCCCCCTKCCTCCGGATGGACCTTGCCCTCTCCCTGCCTGCAAACGCAGGCTCCGAGGGGAGGCGCGAGGCAGCCAGTCTGCTCCTCGGGTTGCCCAAATCCCGGGCACTGAGGACTAACAGCCTGCTGGGAAAGTGTCCAAGACCAAGTATCCAAGACCAGTTCTTATTAAAGGCCAAATTTTATTAAAATCTTAAAAATAGAGCCTTTTGTTGAGGGGTGCAAGGGAGTGGGCAGACATCTAATGGGGACGGCAGGCGAGGGAGTGACAGCCGGAGAGGCGGCCGGGAGGGAGGAGGTCGTCCCTCGGGCTTTGAGAATGTGCAGGTGCTCGTTTGTCACCCTGGGATAAAGCTCKCTCTCCTGGAAATGACTGGAAATTCCAGAAATGTGCACAAATATTTACTCAAGATTTCCTCCCTGTCCCATTTGAGAGGCTTCTCTCTCAGCTTTCTGGTTGCCCGTTGCTGGACTGGCTATAGTGAAAAAAATGATGGRATTTCCAAAAGCAAAATATCTGTATTGTGAAGTAGAGGCAGTCTTGGAAATGTCATTTCTTGGCAGTCGCGAGTGATGAATTACAGAATGCTTCATCTGGGGGAAAATACCAGAAAGAGCCTGCCCGGTAAAGGCCTGGATAGTGCCAGAACGAGCAAAAGTAAACAGTGTTTCACATTGATAAAACACGTTGACAGGTTTAAAATATGACAGTCTACTCAATAAGAAAAGACAGTATTAAAACTGAGTAGTTTCAAGGGAGATGAAACAGATTTTTTTGTTTGAAGAGGACATTTCTTAGCAGTCTTTGTGCCCCCAGGCACGCATGTCGCCCTTGCAAACCTCAGCAGGGCATTTTGTGCCTTAATTAACATCACCCAACTGGCCGGAGCCCTGGGGGTTCTGGAGGGTCCTGCTCGCGAGGCAGGAGGCTCTGCTGCAGCCCGGTCTCACCAGGCATCATGTGTCCAGCCTGCAGGCTGGTTGGACGGGGCGTCCCGACCTCGCGAGGCAGGAGGCTCCGCTGCAGCGTGGTTCTCACCAGCATCCCGTGTCCGCACGGCCCTGTCGGCACGGGAGGATCAGGTCAGCAGAATGGCCGGGAAGGACCCAGCAGCAAGCTACAACGCATGAGGACTCAGAGTTGTTACTCACTGAGTGATGATCCCTGGGACAAACGAGCTCAGGAGGACGACAAATTTGAATTTGCAAACAAAAAGTGCGTGGAGGGTGGGAACTACTGCAGTATTTTATACTTGCTTCTCCAGAGTGGAAGTGTTTCTTTCATAAATGCTGATTTCTTTCAACTGGCACCTTTGGCCCAGACGGATTTTATACATTTATTGTATAAAATTGTATTTTTATTGTGCTGAAATAATTCCTTCCCTCCATATTTTTTCAGTTCAGCAAGAGGTTAAAACTGGAGCRGGTTTTAACCAAGAGTCATCACATAAAATGCCCTGTGGTAGCTTTATGCTGAAGGGAGGCACTGGCTCGCGCAGCATCAGTGAGTTAGGTACCACAGACTTGGCTGTGATGCTGCTTGTCACCAGGCCCCAAGAGCCCCCAGGGTGACCGACACCGACTCACATCTGCCCCATCCCATCTCCTCACTCACACTGGGATGCAGCACCCAGAGGCAGCCTCAGAGAGTTATAAAAGATAGTTATGATGGGCAGAAAAACAGAGGTTTAGTATTGACCGTACTTCTTTATTTCTCCTCCAGGGTTGTGTATTTAGATCCTTGCAAACCTGTAGAAATTATTCTGGGGCAACAGAGGTGAYTTGCTGCTCTGAATGCAACGTTCCTCCTGGTGTTTTCTTATTCCTTGGGGTGATTAACCTGTCAGAAGATGAATCTCTGTCTTCAGAGCTCTTATTTTTGCAGGTGCTCTGGGTATAAACGCCTCGGCCGTACACAAGCGAGCTAGACAAAATGTGCAGACGCTTTATTTGGCGTGGAAAGAAACCAAGGACACGGCCCTGCTACGGTTGCAAAAACAAGGGGAATATGGGGAACTTGGCCTTCCTCAGTGGAAACTGCATTTGGGTGGCCTTGCGGCAGCCTGTGTGGGGCTGGCGGCCGCGGCCCCTGCACGAGGGGGCTGCTTTAACCTGGACCGCTGTCAAACCCTCCCCTCCRCTCTGGCTGAGGGGCCGCTGGCCCCACCACGTGGAGCGCCCAACATGGGGGCTGCCCATCTAAAGCGCCGAGAAAGTCTGAGCTCGTCGGACAGTTTTGCTGGTCGCTGATTTATTTGATTCTCTTTCAGTTATGGAAAGCCCAGGCCTGGAAAAACTATCAAGGGGAAAAAAAAGAAAAAAGGATTTGCGAGGATCAGAGTGTTTTGTAGGGATCCCCTTCAATCCTGCCAGGATGCTTCTCTGCATTATCCCCCCTTGCCGCACGTACAGGGGACAGCCCTGCATCCCGAGCTGGGTTTTACGTGTTGTGCCCAGAGCGAACATCTGCCGTGGGGGGGATCTTGGCCCTCGTCCATTCGCGTTACCCCCGGCACGCACCCCGGAGCCCTTTGCAGTCCCGTGCGGAGGGGCCGTGCCCGCCCACGCGCGCYGCTGCCGGGAGCAGGAGCGGGAGCTTCGCCGCGGCTCTGGCAGCAGGAGCAGGGACGTGCAGCCCGCGCGGCTCCTGCCCGCCCGCCGCGGAGCCTCAAAGCCTCTCCAAAGCCGCCCGCGCGCAGCGACCGCAGCAGCGAGGATCACAGCACGGCTAAAGGCATTTCCAGGCCAAGCTCCTTCTAGGTCACTAGCTTCCTAGGGGTATGCTTCCAAGAAACTGCTTTACCTCGAATAGCTCTGCAGGAGGAGACAGCAAATCGCCATTAACCCCTTCTTGGAAGGAAGGGCAGCAATTCTGCATCTCATCTCATTTCTCACTAAGGATTTMTTCAGAAACAGATTTTTTTTCTTTTTTTTTGAGGTTAATGCTTCACTTTTTCAAAAAGAGACATATTTTATATGTGCATCTCAGGCAGTGTAACACTTTTTAGGAAAGTAAATACAGTGTATTCAAAGCAAAAAGAAACCTCAAAGGGATGCACACCATTAACTCCAGCCAGAAGCCTAACCACCTAGAAAACCTGAGCAATGATCAGGAAAGGCACTGCAGGAGCGATGGAAACATGAAAGGTTTCAAAGCCATATGTGGCTTTGAAGACAAGGGCTGAAGCTTTGTCTCTTTCCAAGTGTCTTGCAGAAGGAATTTCAATAGGGTAATCAAAAGGAAGGGGAAAGGAAGTAAACAAATGACAAAATTAAACAAATAAAGGCAGCTAAATGACGGGAGAGGGCAGCAGTAACGAGCCTGGGACAATCTCACTCAAATATGTGTAACCTGCATCTTCTCCAGCTGCTCTGAGGAGACTGTGGCTGCCACAGCCAGGAGGGACCAGCAGAAACCACCGCTCAGCTCCTCGGCTTCTCCTCAAAGACCTGCAGGATGGATGGGTAAGTTGGGGAAAGACTTGACTGTTCTGAGGTTTCAATCCTGAATGGCTTTGGAAACCCGAGTTAAGAGTTAGCTCTAAGGCAATGTGAGCTTAGTTTTTGTTGTTGGAGATAGCTGGACTCCTAGTGAACTAGAAAAACTTCTACTTGTGATAGGGAGAGTACCAAAAAGCTGTTGCACACTTTTCCAGAAAAGACTCTGGAGACTCCAGTGAAAACACTTGCCACAGAGCAGAAGCAGCCCCCAGGAGGCACAGCAGGAGYGGTCTGTGCATCAGCCTATTGCCAGCTGCTGGGATTATCCTGCATCTTGTGAAAGCTGGGTTGTTTCCTAAAGCAACAGCTCTCGCGTTCAAATAAGGTGAAAAAATCTTASTTTCTGCTTAAAAATAAAAAAGAACCACCTTAAAAAAATAAAAGAAAACTCTGGTCACAAAATGAAAACACGATCTCTAAAAACTTTTATAAACAGAGAACAAATTAAAAACAGTCCTTTTTTCATATTATATTTTTGAGTCAATCTTAARGGGGCCCAGCTCATAAATGTTGAATGCGTGGGTTCAGCAAGAGTAACGAGCTACAGGAAAGTTCGTCATGGACTGACTGAGGAAAAAAAGAAAAAAAAAAAGAGGACATCGAGCCCTACTCCTTGTTGATCCTACAAAAACTAGAAATAAGGAGCAAGCCCCAAAGCCGCAGAGTTAACAACATGTACGGGACAAACATTCACAAAATAATTACTACTCCCTTACTGCATGCAAGTAAACTCCTTCTCCACAAGAGCAGACATAACAACCTAATAGCCTTGAGCTAGTTGTTTCTTTCAACAATGTTCCAAAGACCCTTTTCTGCAGATTTTGAGCGAGAGTCCCAAGAGCTTACCCTGCCCTGGCCGCAAGTAACATCTATTTTCCAGCTTGGCAGAGCTTCTTCAAATGAGCAGCCAGTGAATCAGAGTATCCAACACACAAATAAAGAGGAAGGGGCAGGGGAAGCGGCACGCAAGTGCCCACGGTGGCGTGAGGAARCTTTGTAACTCGACTGCTCACCAGGAAGATATCTGATGAGTTATTTAGATTGCCCCAACTATTGTGCTGGACTTACAAAGTAAATAAAAGTTTGCAGTCACTGGAGTCATAAGCTCCTTGCAAACCAACATAGAAAAGGGCAGCTGCTGTTTGGCTTTTATAAAAAACAAATTCTTACATTACAGACCAACAAACCAGCTCATTTCTCTTTTTTCTTTAAAAAAAAAAAAAAGAAAAAACACAACAACAAAAAAAGTAACAAAAAAACTAAAACAACAAAACCCCACCTCTCTCACTCCTAAAAGGCAACAAAGAAGATCCCTAATCTCCATCCTTGTTTTCTTGGGATGGCAACCACTGCCCTGATATCATCAAAACACCGCAGTGAGGCTGAGCTCAGAGCAATTTCTGGGGCCAGATGTGGGCACATCCTTTTCTACCTAGGAGAGCCACCAAGCTCTACTCTGATGATGCTGTGAAGAAGCTCCAGAAGAGGCAAATCACATACATAGCTCACAAAGCTGATGTTAAGAGATGGATACACACCACACAACAAAAAGTTTTCATATGCATTAAAATGTTATTACACAACCTCGATTCTATTCCTGCTTGGTAAGAAAAAGCTCATTACTAGGCCTTAAGCATTAAAAGATGGTCCTGAATTTGACAGAGTAAATAATTAACCCAAAGAAATTTAAGCATCAATACTACAGCAGCAGCAACACAAGGCCTCCAGACACTCTTTGTGAGTGGTGTACAGAGTAAGCCACAGGCCACTGAAAGCACTGGTGAAGTTTGAATATCTTTATTTAAACAGTCCAAAATAAATATTTGCTAAGATATATCCAACCACAGTATCACAGAGATCTAAGTCACATGAGTGCCACCCTCTGGTTAAGGCAAGAAACACTTTGGGTTGTGCACATCACAGTCAAAACTTCTGGTAGAAGGGTGGTATTTTTTTATTTTTTTGAAAAAATAATGCCTATCACCAACATTTACACAACATTTCAAAAACAGTTATCTTTAGTATCCAGAGTTAAATAACTATATAAATGCTGTACAAGTATTTTCCCCAAAATTTAACTTCAAGGRTATCAGGTCCTAGTAAAACACATGAATGACCATCATTTTAAATAAACGCTTAGAGTGGTTTGTAATACAAGAAGCAGTTATAGAATGAACAAACTCTGGAGTAAATTCTTTAAACTCTTTTCTACAGTTTTCAGATAATCCTTTGGTAACAGCCCCCAGGGCTGTTTCAAAGCAGCTCCATATRAAGATGCAAATTTGCTGCAAATCATGTGCGGCACCTGCTGCAGATAAAAACGCAGCTACATTGTCTTTGCCTTAATTGATCATGATTGACATGATTTTGTTTCAGGGGGGTGGTGGGAGGAATTATATTGCACAGTATTCTGAGCAGAGAGCGAGCAAACCTGTACAAACATGTAAGAAAGCTGTTTTTCTACCCTAAAAGAACAACTCACCAACAGTATTGGGTTTGGGTTTCTTAATTTTGTGTTACGTTTCACTTGCACGGGGAGGGAGTGTAGTTGGCATCCCAGCTGACCCTACAGTGCCTCAAAATTAGTTGTGCCCCAGTTTCAYGCCTTACAGACATTTTGGGTTCCAGCACTTCTGCTCTCAGCGCCACTTTACACTTGAATATGCCCCCACAGAGACTGTTTTCTTACAGACTAAGGAACCTCTGCTACATAAACACAAATCTTCCCACAGGGCAGCCCCAYGCACTCCATCTATGTGCTGATCTGCAGTTGATTTGATTGCATCCTTTGAGTTTTCTGGAATATGTGCTATAACTCACAATTGCTCAAACCACATAACTCCTTCAAAAAAAAATCAATCATGTCTCGGTGTCAGCAATTCCTCTTCCAAGTGACAGYCAGCTACAGCACCCGCCTCTCACAGCAGCAAGCAGGTCCAGGAGGAGCACCCTGTCCCTCTCCAAAGGTGACATTCCCATAACTTCTCATTCTAAAGCAGCAGTGGTTTGTGACACGGTCATCAGCACTTAATCAACTCCTTGCTTGCCAAAGGCTCTGCAACGACTTCACCACGCATGAACTGCTCCTAAAGACAGCAAATGGGGTTTTGGTTATTTATTACGTTTGGATTTCCTCTCTCTCAAAAGATATCAGATAATGCTTTTTTAGCCAGGGTTATATGTGACAGGAGATTAACCACCTCCTGAGAGAGGAGAGCCACAAAATGCTTCCTGGATAAGGACTGCTAAATCACAGGGCCAGGACGGGCCAGAGAGGGCCTAGTGGGGCTTCCCCAGAGCCATTACACGCCAGGGAGCGCCTGGATGCCATGGGCCCTTCCCCGGCACCCACCTGGTCGTAAATGACGCGCAGGACGAGGGAGCAGCTAGGGCAGGTGGCCACGTCCTCGCCGTTCTCCAGCTCCTCCTGCAACATGGCGACCATCACTCACTCACCGGCCGGCCGGGCCCGCGGCCGGCGCCGCTCCCGCCCCCGGCCCTCCCACGCGTTACCCGCGTGATGAGGAAGCGGTCGCCGCAGGGGCATGGGTAGCTGTAGGTCTCGCTCTCCTCGTCGTACTCGAAGTCCTCGATCTCCACCTCGTCGTGAAACACCGACATGGCGGCGGCGGCARCGAGCGCCGGCACCCAGCACCGCCTCCCCGGAGAGCGCATGCGCGCCGGCTCTGCGCAGCCGCCGCGTGCGCGCGCCCGCCCCCCACGGCGTCACGTGACGCGGCCGGTAGGGGCTGCGGCGAGCGGGGCGCGCGCGGGCGTGGGGTTGCCTGGAGGTTGATGGCGGGGAATGGGGGTTGCGAGGAGGAATGGCGGTTTAACGGCCGCTCCGGCGGTGCCCGCCCCTCGGGGAGGCTCCCCGGCACGGCCGGGGGGTTCGCCGCCGCCGCCTCCGTGCCCTTTCCCCCACTGAGGCGAGAGGGCGGTGAGGGACCCTGTCTCGCCGCCCGTCTCCCCTGTGCTCGCTGCTTGTCAACCTCAGCCCACGGGAAAGGCCGCTAACTTCCTCTACCCGTACCCACTTGCCTTTTACTTTTGCCCTTTAGATTCCTTCCTTTCCTCCCCGAGCTCTTGGATTAACTCATGTTAGCAGCTTGCTCTTGGTTGTTTTGCAGGAAACTAAAAGTGACCCTGTCCCTTCAAGTTAAGCGTGGCGAGGTGGAAAGGAGAAGATGCACTGGCTGTTTTTTAACCGAGGCTAGCGGATCAGAGGGTAAGGTGGAAATGATCGACTTGGCCTTAGCTTTAGGTGAAGAGAGGAAGGGGTCACACACAGTGCTAGCACTCGCCCTCTCTTTAGAGCAAAGGTCGAGAGGCAGTAACTTCTGAAGGAYTTGAGGAAGAGAGAGAAAATACAATTAAAAAGCAAGAACAGCCCTCCAGAGGGGTCTTTCAGCCTTAACTTTTAAAAATGTAGTTGCTCTGATTCAAGCTGACATTTCTTTGAACTCTCCCCTTTTTTCTTTTTGTACATCTTCACCTGTAGATCTGGAAATATTTTTTTTTCTAAAGCAGTAGCAGTTGAAAATGGGACCAGCTTTCAGTGGCTGTCAATCATGTGCAGCAATACGTGTCCGTTAAACCAAGAATGTGAAACAAACAGTTCAGACTCTTTAATAGATTTTAAGGTTAGGCCTCTTAGTTTACCAGCAGATGTGTTTAGTACCAATTAATTACAGAAGAGGTTTTGGAGGATGTGATAATTAAAAGAAAAAAAMCAGAATATTGAGAAAGGATATGTCATTAATTCTCTATTATCAGMCCTTTATATATATAAAATTCCACATTAAAAACTTGCAAGCTGCTGTGGAGCTAAATGCTAAAAAGGTATTTCAAATTATGGATAGTTAAAGAGTGCAGAAAATATTTCTTCGATATCAAAGTGAGAATTTTAAGTAGTTACAATAAATGTGTTTCATTTTTGAGCACCCTAATTCTGTAGTTCTGCCTCTAAATATGTGCAAGATTGCACACAGGACAAACTTCTCAGTGACCAACCAGTGCAGATGCTAGTGAAAGCTATTAGAGGGTAGAGGCCTGATTAGTTGAACAAGCTGGATCATTGCTCTTTCAAAGGATTCCAAAAGGAAAACAAAACATTTTGAAAATAAATTTCATGCTTTAAAAGAATGCTCCAAAAGATATTTATACGGAAGTCAAATATTAATAGTGTTTTAAAGAGATAAGGGACTGCATCACAGAAATAATACACTAATTCAATAGATGTGGATAATAGGATAGAGAATTATGCTCACCCGTCTTAGAAAAACAAAAGCAGCTTTGTAAGCAGAGAGAGAGATCTTGTGGCTATGAACCTGTTCCTGAACGTGTTAAGTAAAGGACATTTCTAACTTGTTTTGATACTGTATRTGGTCAACTTGCCTTTCTCTGTTGTAGCTTCATTTTAGTGTGTGATTTTGAAACTTCAAAACTTTGAAACTGTGTGTCCACTCTTGTGCATGTAATGATCTACTTGCTTAACTGTTTGCATGTAGTAATCATAATCTAGATTCTGTCACTTGCTGTGTTGTTATATGTTTGTCATCAACTTCTAACTCCTCCAGAACTACTTTCAAGAAATGAGAGATACCTTAAAAAGCCCAGTTTTATTTAATGCTTACATTTTTTTCCAACTGGAGTCCTTCTTCATAGATGACATTTTTTTCATAGCTGTCAGGCAATGCCCTTACAAGTTTATTAACTGTGTTTTTGTACCCTTAGCACATTGAGTGTGCTCCATCTGGCTTCATGTATTTACATGCATCCAGCTGCACAAGGTAGTCCCTGAGCTATTGCTGCCCCACTCTTGGCTGTCCTGCTCCTTCCCAAACACTTCTGGTACAAGCAGAGCTCTGCAAACAGACTTTTGTCTTGTTAAATCTGGACAAGAAGAGATGTGTTATCTGGGACTAGATTTATTGCCCTTTAAACAGCAGACACTCATTTTCCCTTGACTGCATTATGCTGTTGTCATATCTGTAAAATTCCTTCTTGATACCCTGCATGTTTTCCACTATTTTCAGTTCCAGATGAGCTTTGACTGTCTGATTTCTGGAAAATAAAGGGTGAAAGCAAGCAGTGTCAAACAATGGGTATAGTCTTTAATAAATTATTTATATGGATTGTTTTTTTCAGGAGCTGGTAATTCTGAAGAAAACTGTTCATCATGGCCAGTACTGCTATTTCTGTGGGTTTTACTATTCCTCAGTTACTGAGAGGTACTAGTAGAATTTTTCCCACTCATTCTGCATTGGTGGTCTTGAGGCACTCTGCTTTTTGTTACTGCACAGTGAATGGGTAGGTTTTTCTATCTACAAACACAACTTTTTTTACAAGAATGTCATAATAGCACTGTCAAAATGAAGCCATAAAGTTATTATATTATCTGTAAATACTTGATTAATTCCTTTTTTTTCCTAAGTTTTATTTACTCTTTTTTCATATGGAATGCAGGCAAATGATGGTGTTAATATAAATTTATATCATTAAGGGGCACTAGCACACATGTTAAAATGACAATTATCTTTGCTTTCTATTGCAGCACCACAAAAYCAAAAAGAAAAATGGATCATCTAGAGAGAACAGCAAATAATTTTCGMCAGGAGGTTAGTGTCCTCTTCTGTAGGATATAGCTGGTTTATTTTAGGTTGTGCAGAAACTAGATGCATCTGTTTGATTGTCAGGCTTCACTGTCTCTTCTACAGGAGTTTTTATTACATTTTCACCCTCATTTTTCATATTTGATAATGTTGTAAAACAGGTGTGTTTTGAGGTCAATGGTGAAATTTAATGAGATATAAAAATTGTCAGTGACTTATGTGATTCTATTTGTTACATGAGAAATTTAATAGAACTTGAGTGAGCTATGGAGTATGGTAGATAATGAAATCATATTACTATACTTGACCTAAATCGGTCAAGACTTAATTTCTTGCATGTAAGGTTTCTACATCAAAATAATTATTCAAGTCATGTGTCTGTTGCGTGTCTTCTTAACTTAGAAAGATTGCACTGCCCATTTAATTCCATCTGCTAAGGTGGAAAAGTATGCTGCTTAACACTGGCAAATGTCCTGCTGTTTTATGAGACAGTAGACATGTTCAAATATTATTTTATGAAGAAATTAATTTCCTGTCATGTGTTTTAAATTAGAGCTTAGTTGGTTAAAGTTTCATTGCATAAGCTGTTTGATCTTACACAGATCAGAAATAACAGTTGTGGTGGTGTTCTAGCATTTCCTGATGTGCTAAATGTCGTTAACACTTTTTAACAGAGTAATTAAATTAACCCCTCCAGGAAGTTATTTATGACATTACTATCTGTTTAGAAGAAAATAGGTACTAATCATAACTCAAAAGTAGCAGAAGGGGAGAGGCAGGGAAGGTGTGATGTTCCATGTTCTGCTGATTGGCATCAAGGAGTATAAGGGAGGAGCTCCTCCCYAGTGGTCCATCCTGCTACAAGGTTGCTTTTCCTCTAGAAAAGCATTATCTTGCCTAACTTGTTTTTCTTTCTACTCTATAGATTGTATGAGTTAAAATATCTATATATTTTTTGTATCTAGTCTCATCTTTTTCGAACAAAAGTGCTGCTGCTAACTAGAAATGAATGCCAGTGTCACAGTTTCCCTATGCTCATAATTCATACATGTGCTCAGTTGTCTGTGGGTGTGAATGGGTAGGTGCAGGTAAATGAACTAATGTAAGCTTTGTTGGATTTCTGCAGATTGGTAGTGCATTAATTACTTGAACAGATAGAGATCCCGAATTCTCCTGGTGACTTCAGTAGCAGCTGATCTCCTTTTTGGAGTTCTCTTAACACAGTGGCTTTTTTTTCTCTTTGTTAGATGATTTCACAGGCAAAAGTGTGTGGAATCACCAGCGAATCGGAGACAGTGAAAAGGCTGCGCTTGGCTGTCATAAATAAAGATTTTACTTTCAAAGCAGGACAATGGTAAGAGCCCCTCATATTTGAGGGAGAAATTCCAGCAGAGGGTAAATGTAATAAAATGCTGAAAGTTTTATGAGATTATGTTATATACTATTTTTATTAGGTACTCTGTCAAAAGATTTATATTTGTCATAATTTTAAAACAGGTGTTATTAAATATGCTAATACTGATTTAAGAGGGCAAAAATGGATATTCTTTGAATGTTTGTTTCAGTATTTTGCTCTAAGTTATGGATGTTACAGTATTTCTGCAAGAGTAGCCCACTGCACTTTATTCTGCAAGCCATTGTTACAGTCTTTATTTACTGGTCATCTTTATAGTGGAGCAGAGGCTGAATGTTGGTGATTTGCAAGCTATTTTATTAGTATTACAATTCTGTTATTCAGTCAGAATCGCTCAATATCCTGTATTTTTTTTCTGAAAGTTTCTTATCTGAAAGGTAGCGTAGATAGATTGATATATATACAGATATATCAAACCAATTAATTACTATATGCTTAAACAACTGTTATGTTGGGTCTTTTTTTTTTTCAGGCTTATAGTGGCTTTTCTTGTTTATCTTCCTCCTTTATTAAAAATACTTGACTTCCATCATGTATGCTTCTCTTAAAGATTGATTTAGAACTGTGACTAGTTGCTTTTGGCACTGGTCATTTAAATATTCTTCAACTTTTTTTTCCCTTTGATTAGGCCAGCTGAGAGTGGTGTTCCTGGAATCAAAGTATATTTGCTAGGGTATTAACAGCATATGTTACTCATGTAGTGTTAATATGCTGGCTTTTAAATTTAGAACCAGAAGACAAGATGCTGATTGCAATAATTTGTGTTTGCGAAGTGATTTGATGCAGTTTTTGCACATGTGCAGTGACTCATATTAAATTTTTGCTTGCCAGTACTTGAAAAATGCATTTACCCTTTAAAAATGCTTTAGCAATTATCCTACTGAAAGCTTTAATTATAATTACTTTTTCATTTTCTTCTTCCTTGAAAGTATTCTAATGCTATTGTAAGGCATACAACAACTTTTCTGTACTTATAGCCGTAAACTRTGGTCACATTTTCTGATGAGCAGTAAGAAAAATTGGGCTACAATTTTCTCTGTGGAATTTGCTGTTAGAATTTCTCTGTTAGAATTTGCTATAGTAAGATGTTACAGCCAAAGTTTATAACTACAGTGTATTTTAAAGTGTTTTAATTATGCAGTTTTTCATAAGCAAAAGTGAATTTGTTTTGAAAGCATGCTGGTATATTTTGGTCTTTATCTATCTTAAAGTAATAATGTCATCCATTTTGAATTTAATATTTTCAAGTTTATGAAATTGCTTTCTCTAGGAGTTACTAATGACTTTATTTCCTCAAAYTTTTCGCTCAGGTAGCATTTCAAATGAGGGGAAAAAAACCCCAAACACTGAGCTCTTATGTTTTGCATCTTTTTCTCTCTTTTATTTTTGCCATCCTTTTATGATTTTTTTTGCCCTTTACCRCTATTCTTTTCACTTATACTGTTATTAATAGAACTTTTAAATATCTTACTGCGTATAGCTAAAATTACATAAGCCATTGGAAATACGTGCTAGGCACTATATTATAATATATAGCATAATGTACATCAGAGCACTGAAGTCTCATATCTGTGTAGCTGGGACAGRAATACTAAGACAAAAAGAAACATATGCCTCCAATAGCAATGTAGAAGGTAAAAAGTAAATTACATTGAGGTCTTACATCAGTGTTTGTGTATATGTATTTCCTTGACACAAATAATGTCTCCCTTAAATTTCAAGAACATTTTAACTTGATTCCAGATTGTCAGTTTACAACATAATTTCTTTATTATTTTACAGTAGTCAAAATACTAAGATTATTTTCCAGCAGAGGGTGGTAAAGAGCTTTGGTAGCTTCTGGAGATGCTCTTTCATCCAGTAAATTCTGCCACATAGGAGTAGGAATCCTACTCAAAAATCTCCTGGATCCTTCATGCCAGAGAGGCTGAGCTCAGGGTTCAGTGGAGCTGCAGAAGCTGAGAACAGTGGAATGAACCAACTGACTGGTTTTGCTATCAGCAGCCTTCTTAACCTTCTTCTGGGTGCTGACCTTTTATTTGCGGTCTGATGCCTTTATGAGCCATCACTGGATTTAGATGTTAGGTGTCTTTCTGTCTTTCATTTTAAATATATGTGTCTTTAAAGGTTTGAGTAGTATAGAGGTTCAAATGTTAGATCATAAACTAATTTCTAACTTTTCTTCTGATAGTCTTTGGAATATCAAAACTTTATGAAAACRAATTCCTGCCTACATGTAGCAATGGCTGGTCTTCCATACTCCCTAACTGCAGATGGTTAGCTATATGTTACCCTCTAAGTCTGTAGCAGGTCATGCATGGTTTAACTTCACTTAAAAAAAAAAAAAAAGTAGTAATTTACTCCAGTCCAATTTTCTACTAGAAAAGCAYGTCTGCCACGAGAGGGCAATGTAGTTCAATATGTAAAGCAATTCTGCTAACTGTAGTCACTGACTTTTCTTTTAAGTAAATGTGTTACACACTGTGGTTTACCTTCACATATTTCGTCTTCCCAAGGAAAGAAAGTGTGCAACCCAGAGCAGTTTATCTAAAATCAGTTTATCTTGTGTTTGATAATTAAAAGGAGCAATAAAAGCATTGAAAAGAGTAGGATCTAAACCATTTTGTTGGACTGTGCTGTGTTTTTTATTATATTTTTCCAATATGCTGTGTGTTCTCTAATTAAATACAATTCTGTTTCCTCTTAAGACATTGCATCTAATGCTAAAAGATGAGCAGCTTAAAAATGCTCATGTTTTTTATATTCACTTGGTGATGTGTTTTCTAGATAATTCAGATAAGATGATGTTACTCAAGCTGGAGCCCTTAGTTTTTTGGATGTGGTCTAAGATCATTGTAAAGAAAAGATAATTCAAACAATAACCAAATATTGTTGCAAACAAAATGGCTGGTTTTGTTTTCTGTAATTTTGTTTCTTAACTTTTATTTCTGGTCAATATTCAGGGTTGATTTCTTTATTCCTGGAATTTCTATAGTTGGAGGATTTTCAATATGTTCAAGCCCTGGCCTGTTGGAACGAGATGGGATATTAGAGCTAGCGGTCAAGAATGCTCCTCATCCTCCTGCTCACTGGATTCACACACAGGTAAATGATATTAAATGTTGATGGCGAGATTTGCCTTTTATAATTTCAGATTACCTTTTGTTATGGATTAATACATCAAAATCCTGTTGATGTATTAAGTCATTTTTAATATAACATAAATGTTATGTCCTCTAAGAGCCTGACACAGGATACTGACATGGTAATTTGGTTATTGTGATCTTCTGACTCGGCTCGTGTTCTGAGGACTCACAGTGATACTGCAGTCAGCATCTGTAAGGGCTGTCATTCCTCTGGATTCATGTTCTGGAAAAGGTGGAAAAACTATTCTAACTTGTCTTCCTGCTTCCATGGTTTATCGCTGACTGCAGTATATGTCACGCATTAGGTTATATCCAACACCTTGCCGTCATTCTTGATTGTGGTGTCATTGTCAGGCAAAAATATGTGGTGTCATTGTCAGGCAAAAATATRAATTATTAAAGGGAGAAGATCTCTCCCTTTTTTCCACTTTCCCCTGTGCCTTAAAATATCTGTATAGTATGAAATGAGTTCTTTTCTGCTCCTATTTGTTCTGTTAATGTACTGCGATACAGAAGAACTTGTCTGATTTCCTTGTTACTTCACTTTCACCCTTTGTATAGCTATAGATGGCCAAGCTGGAGTAGAAGCAGTACTTGTGTACCACAGAGACATTCTCCATATAGTTTATTTGTTATGGCTTTAGTTTTCAAAAAGCTTGCTGTGACACATTTCTTTAAGAAATCATCAAGTAGAGGATTAAGAGAGAATTTTTTCCTCTCTTTTTTTTTTTTTTTTTCCTTCCACAACTGTAATGTAGCAAAGGGATTAGTGACTCTACAAGAAATTTCCCGTGGAAGCTTCACTTCTGTGTTTTTTTTTAGGAATGGGAATAGAAAAAACTTTCCAAGTACATGTAACTCGATCTGACTTCCTTATTTGATTTCATAAAAATGCTCTTTTTTGACATGAGGAAGGGTTTGGGTAAAAATGTGATCTTACATGTTTGCCTTGGGTCTTTACAACCATGTGCTGTGGTTAAACACCTGCCTGGATCATTTCTTTTTCAGTTCTCGTGGGGCAGGGTGGGGGAATCACCATCTTGCCTTCATCATAGCCTAAGCATGAAGCTAGAACTCATGCGTGCCCTGCCCCCCCCCCCCAAAAAAAAAAATCCTGAAACAGCTAACTTCAGCTAGCTGTAGACTGTATATTTAAAAAAATACTACAGTTCTGTCTCGTTGGTACAATAAAAATCAAAAATCACACTCTGAAGTGCAGCTAGTCTTGTGACTTGATGGTGCAAGAATAGTATTGTTTTACTATTTGTTTTTAGTTCTGCAATTAATACCTCCTTTGCATCCTAGTGTGCTCCTGGCTCAGAGGTGGCTCTGCGAGTGGGAGGCGATTTCTTCTTTGACCCTCAGCCTGGGGACCCCCCTGTGAAAGTCGTGCTCGTGGCAGGGGGTGTTGGAATTAACCCACTGTTTTCCATACTGCTGCACGTAGCAGATCTTCATGAATCTCAGGAGAGTAAAGGAGGTGGATACCAAGTGGGAACTGTGAGGCTGTACTACAGTGCAAAAAATACAAAGGAACTCTTATTTAAGGTAAATAAAGCAAAACTAGAACTCAGTTATTCCTCTGTGGTGCGTGTATCATTCTAGGCCCAAATTACAGAGGGCCCTGCGGTGTCTCGAGGCACTGTACAGAGAAGCAAAAGTCACTTCCTGTGCCAAATCTCAAGTGCATTTTGTTTAATTACTTATCCCAGAATACAAATACAGGAGGTTATTGGCCTTAGCTCATTTTCAGTGACCTCAGTGATCAGTCAGTTTGCCCTAGATGTGTACATTTTACTATCATCTTATAATGGTATCACAATAACCTAGAGATTTTAAATACTGTAGTATGAATGTACTTATATACTTARTAGTATAGGCAATATTATGTAATACTAACGAGCAATTGTATCCAAAGGAAATACTTTCTAAAATCATAGAGGAGCTTTGCTGATACGTACATTAGTGTAGTGCGCTGGTATGGGAATGAAAGTTGTACAAGCTGTTCTTGTAACACTGTTGATACTAGGACTGCACTAACATCCACAGAGCAGGGAGGGATCATCAGCCAGAGAGATCCTTGACAACATTTGGGTAGAACTGAGCACGTCTYCTCTAAAGAAGCATCCCTAAAGACTTCAGTTTCCTTGGAAAAAAATGAAGACTTTTGGTTGTCAGGTACCTATTGAGGAAACTGTTCTAAATTGAAAGGCCAAAATTTRTTTTGATTGCAGGAGCTATATGTACAGTAACACAGGAGGGTTGGATTACAGTGCACCTCAGTAGCTTTGTYCCCCTGTATTTCTACCACATTGCTGGAGATGAAGATATTTCCTTTCCTTGGAAAGCCAGCTGCTGGTCACGAAAGGCAGCATAATGAACTGGAACCTGCCAGTGCTCGCGTTCGGCCAGCTGCTAGTCCCCCTTCCTGCTCTATCCGTGCACAATTGGTGCCTGGAATTTCCTAAAAGTCCCCCTCAGCAGTGCTGTGACAGCAGAGCTCTTGTGTTAGAGCTTCAGGAGCAGAGCAGCACAGTGGTGTGTTGCAGTGTTTAGGATGGTGTGTGTTTTCTTCACACACTCCTCATATCGCAACATGTGTGTGAAAAATCTTCACCTCTATGCACAGACTGGGGGAAGGAGCTTCACTAAAGGGCTTATGTTGTTATGAGATACATCTGTATCTCTGGGATATGGATATATATTTGAGGGATGGGGCAGACTTTGTAGGGCTCAGCGATGGGATGAGAGCAGTGGGCACAAACTGAAGCACGGGAAGGTCTGTTTGAATATGAGGAGATACATACTGTGAGGGTGACTGATAGATTTTCACTGTGGTTTGAAGTGAAGGCCCTGGGGTTTTGGTGGTAACTGCATGAAGATGGGGGTAACTTGAAGCTGTGAATTAGGGAACTGAAAATTAAAGAATTTCTACTCTGGTAACAAATAATGTTGACATTACATTGTAGCTGTTTTGCCTTGGAGAAGAAAAGTGGAGCAAAGGGTTTAGTGATCTTGCCAGATCAGCAGCTCTGACTTACTTAAACTTCCTAAAATCTGGTAAAATTAAAACTGGAAGGGTTTTCTTTGTTTTTAATGGGGAGCCCTTTGCAAGTAGGAGGAGGAAGCTGGCACAGCTTATATGGGAAGAAACTAGAAAAAGATGTAACTGGTTCTCAGATTTGACTACAAGGTACAGAACTCCTGGGAATTTGCACTTTTAAATCAAGTCCACCGAGCTCTCAGCACCAAAATTCTCGGTGCTCAGTGGTAGTCTGGGGTGTCCTGAGCTTGCTTGTGCACATGAAATGGCCTGGGGTGTGAATAAGTGTGTTGAACATTACAGAAAAATCTTCTTGGCCTGATGGACGCGTTCCCTGGAAAGATCTGCTGTCGCTTCCACGTCACTCAGCAGCGTTCGCAGATCTGTGCAGAACTCCAGCCACACGTCACAGGTAAAGGAAGGGCTGTGCCCCGAGATCCCTGGAGCGCCCAGCTGGGCAGCRTTCCAGAGAATCCAGCCTCATACAGTAACCTCCAGTGGAGGTTTCGGTGCACAATTCAGTGTCATTTGTGTATTAAAAAAAAAAAAAAAATTCATTATGCCTATTGCACTGTGGAGAAAAAGCATACTTTTTCAACTTTCTTTTAATGTGCAGTAATTGTTCCCTCTGTACTGAATTTGTATTATTAAATCTGAACTTCATAGAGTAATTTTCACTGCAAATTTTGTTCCAAAGACTAGTGTTTCCTGTCTACATTTATTGCCTATAGCAGGATTGATGAAGAGCAAGCTGACAGCTTGTAAGAGATACTCTGTCAGCATTCCAGTTTTGTTGTACTTGGATTAGAGACATACTTGCTGCTTTTTTTCATCATCTGTGGGATTTTTACTTGGATGTAAGCAGTGTTCCTGCTAAATGACTAATATCCATTGCGTTCCAAGTGGCCGTACTCATCTAAATTAGATGAGTAACCACAGAAGAAAAGTGGTTTTGGAGCTCTCAAGCTTCGATGCCAGTCCTTCAGTAAGTCTGACATTTTTTAGAAATGAGTTTGAAGTAATGCTAACCAGCCATTCTTTCAGAGATTACTTCATGCTTATTGTCCTTGTTTCTTATTTCTTTGTTAGAGGGAAGAATATCTGAAGAGGATCTAAAAAGCCATGTATCGAAGGACACCTTATGGTACATCTGTGGGCCACCTCCAATGATAGAATCTGTGTCCAGACTACTAGCAAATATTGGTGTTCCTAGAGACTGTGTTTTCTTTGAGAAATGGTGGTAGCGACAGCTGTTGAACAGAAAAAAAATATAGTATTTGTTTTCATTTTATTTTGATAAGGTAAAATGTACAGAAATTGACTGTGACCACTGCAGAATTTCATCCCATACCTCAAGCCATCCTGAATCATGATGGTCCTCCTTAGATCTAACTATAATGCGTCTTTAATACAGTGCTGCTACTTTGGGGAAAAAAAAAAGTAATTTTATATTAAAGACATTAGCTCTTCTGTTTTTTACAGGGTGTGCTTATTTGTTTTGATAGCAGTATATTTTCACTTTATGCACCCATTTTATTAGCTTTAAAAAAAAGACTTTCAGTGCTTGGGTTTAGTTGTAGGGAATTAGATGCACAGCAATGACGAGTCAGACTATAATAAATAATAACTCGAGCCACAATCCYTGACGCTGCTCCAGGTTGTGCTAATGAGTTGATACCCTGTCTTCCACACGCCCAGATATCCAAGGAGTATTTTTACAGAATTAGAGCTGTTSTGTTGTGGCTTCCAGCACCTGTCACTTCCTGTTAGAAGAAGAAGGGTGACTTGGAGTTGTTGTCAGAGGTGCTGATAGTAACAGACACTTCTTTATGGTCAGACTTGAGTTGTGATGTGTTAAGGACCYTGCCAGCCTGTGCTGGTGTCTGTGGAGCTGGTAACACAAACCCAGAAGCAGCTCCCAGTCGTTTCCTCTGCACCTCTGCAACAGCAGCAAGGATGGACGGAGGCAGAGCCGGAGCAGGGAAGCTCCAGAATCCCGCTCCGCAGTGCGGGTTTGTGGGCAAACGTCCTAGGAAGTTTGATCAGGTTCAACCACACATCAGGTTTCTGATAGCTGCGCCCTTCCCCTGACGCTCTTTTCTTCCCCCTCACTTGCAGGGAAGCAGAAACACGTTGCAGAACAGCAGGGCCTGCTCGAGGTCAGAGAGCTAATGTATGCGTTGGCTGCCATGGCCCCACTCTGGCGAGGGYGGCTTGTGAGAGTGTCACTGCCTGGGTTTTCACAGCAGCACTGGTGGCATCAACAGCTCCAGCGTTTTTCCCAGATCCCTTCCTGCTGCTGGAATAAAAAAGGCACCAGCCCAACTCCCAACTTCAGTTTTCCCTCTCAAGAAGTTGATTTCAGCTTGCTCAGGCCAGCCCCTCCTTACCCCTTGTTGCCCTTCTCAGGGTCCCAAGACAGGGCTTGCACTTGAGGCTTGCAGGCCACCTGCACTCACATCTACACTGCTCTCATCTTTGAGAATGACGGTGTGAGTGTCCCAGCAAGAAGCTGCTGCTACCCTGGGGTGCTGCCACCACAGGAGACAGACAAACTAGAGACACCCAAAAGCTCTGCAGCAAACTGAGCTTTTAAGGAGAGAAATCCAGACCCAGCTGCAATTCAGGACAGGCCACCGAAGGGAAGGAGGTTGCGTGGCAGATCAACAAGGGGGCTGGGGATTTGCCGAAGGCTTTTGGACAGAACGGGAGGGTCCTGGTGACCGCGGCCACAGAGCCTTGGGGTTTACCCCCTTCCCACCCAAACATGGGGAATGATTCTTTGTGAGCAGCCCTACAGCAGGGCTGCCTCTTCATTCCCTCCAGAACATACCAAAACTGTGTTTACATGGGGCACACCAGGAACAAGAAAACTTCATTTTTTGTTCAGCAAGATGACAGCGACACGTCAGAGCTTGACGCTCAAAGGAAGCAGGCCTTTTTATTGTATTTTTTTTTCTCTAGAAAATCACAATTAACTGCCCCTTGACTCCAAACTATAAGCAACACACTGGGGCTCCTGCATGTTTCAACAACGTAATAATAAAAAAAGAGTTGAGAAGCCTGTAAAGGTTGTTTTGATGGTGACTTTTAAATCACTAAGTGGACTATAAACTGCTTTGCCCTTTTTCTTAATGCACATCCTTTCTGCACCCAAATGACACCCTTCACAAACCACTCCTCGGACTGCACCAAGTGTCCATCTGATAACAGGCACTTTTCACAACCYTTCGCTTCCATAAAGGTCCCTTTCCCTCTAACCTCTTTCTGTCACCACCCGTTACATTCAGATCGAGAGATCCAGGACAAAGACCCTAATTGCCTGGAAAACCAGCCTGTGTGTTACCACCCCCCAACCTGCACTGTACAACCTTCCCCAGATCATCCCCAACCCGAGGTTGGGTTGTGAACAAGCAGGTCTTCCCTACCGGCCGAAAGGCAGGGAACAGCTTAACAACTCCCTACCACCACCTAGAACCAGCATGTGCRTCCCCCTCCAAGAAGCCCGGGGTTTGCTAACAGCCCCATAGCAGCAGCGGTTCTGCCAGAGCCTTTGACGGCTGGGGCTTAGGGATCTTCTGGGAGTCTCCTCTGCCTACACCTTCGTTTAAACCAAACCACTAGTTTCACTTTAAAATTCTATAATTTGCTCTGACTCCACCATAATTGGGGAAAAAAAACATAAAGGCAAATTATCCATATCAGGATATACCCTACAAATAAGCGTGTAGCAGCTTATGCTTATAGGGAACACAAAGCAACCCCTGCTGTTYGAAAGCTGCCAACTTCATCTCTTCATATTGTCACATCACACCTTCCAGCCTTAGAAATGTTTATTCATCTTGCATAATCTGCGAGAGAAGGTTGAATTAAGGGAGACAAGAGTGACATTTACATTTCCTGAAAAGGAAAAAAAGAGAGACTAATGTATGTGCCCATCAATATACTTAAAACTGAATGATATGGGTTGGAAGTTACCTGGTGTGACAATGTTATTAGATTGAATCTTTTTTTTCTGGTTCCAGTGGCATTTATTTTACTTGGACTGCTGTGTGCTCATCTGGCACAAAGAATATGAAGTATTCCTATAGGATTTGCATTAATTACCTGAAAAACAGTGACTATTCCACCACCATTACATCACAGATAGCTACTATTTTAGTTAGTAGGGTGCTTTCACAGSGAATAAAAGAAAGCACTTACATTGTAAAGCCTTTTCCCCCCCTCCTTTTGTATGAGTACTGATTAGAGTCAGCTACCCATTCAACGCCACGGGCACCTTCCTGTTGTTGAAGGGTAGCATTTTTCTGAAGCCAGAAGCATTTTGCCTTTACAGCCCTGCAGACATCAACTGCACTCACAGGTCCGGATTCACAGGTGAGTTTAGACTGCTGGCCGGCAGACCCAAGAGCTCCGAGAAGGATTCAGCATCAAGAAGTTAGTTTCCGCTCTTTCTAGACACTGCAGGTCTCAGAGGCTGGAAATCCTGCGAGAGCCTCTGCTCTTGCTTTAGCTCTGCCCAGTATTCAGCTCCCTGGGGCACAGGTACCATCACAGCAACTGCAAGGACTACGTGGGACAGTTGGGTGCAGAGCCCCTCGARTTACTTCTCCTCGCCCCAGGAATCAAGGCGGTTGGTATAGGAGCCAAATTAGAGAGAAAGAATATATATACACACACGCATTATACATACGGTTCTGGACTCCGCTTTACTTCCATTCATTCAAGCTGCTCTGAGCTATTTCCATGATCTGCTTTCAAGCACACAAACCAAACACCCTGACATAAAGCACCAGCCACATCACTCTCACCGTCAGCTCCTCCTCATCTTCATACAAGCTGTTTTAGTCACGAAGCCTCAAAATTTTGGATTTTCAGCTGTTTGTTATAGCAGCAAAAGCCCCTCTCAGCCTTCACTTAATTCACCCAGCACTTTTCCCCCACCCTATCCCTCTCAGTCTTTGACATCTCTTTACCTGCCCAAGTTGCACTTCTTCCTTGCAACTCCTCATCTTCCACAGCTCTCCCCTCCTTGGGCAATGAGCAACCCTGAACACCTCAGGCCAAAGCAAGCAAAGACTCAGAGCGAGCTAGGCCCAACTCTTCCTCCTCCTCCTCATCCAGGCTCCAGCAAGACACTCAACACTTTATCTCACCCCCTTAGATTCTGCATGCCAAAGTGCCCCAGATGTCTAGCCCCAAAGGCAGCTGAGGCAYTAGAAGCCCTCACAGCTGCCATACATCAGCCCTGCCTTGCAGACCCAAACCCCATTCGTGTCACCTGCCCAGTGGCCTTGGGAGAGGAGGGTAGTGGGAGCACATGCAGAGCCCCAGGCAGCTGAGCTAACTCRGGGCCAGCTGAAATCACAAGTTGGATTTGATAATGTAAGACCAAAAGCCACTTGCCTTTTCAAACAGAAAGCAGAAAGATGTCCGTGTTCTTTCCAGATCCTCATCCCACCCTCCCAGCTCCGCAGCAGGTAGGGGAACGAAGCCTTCAATGACACCGGCAGCTAGCGGAGCACAACCTCCCCGCGGAGGCTCCTGGTCCCGTSCCGGCACCTTCCCAGGATCAGCATCCCCTGGCAAACCACCCGGCAGCGGGGCAGCCCACGCTGCTTCCCGGGGACAGGCCACCAGCCGCCGTGTAATCACCACGAGCAGGAACCTCCTCAAGAACTTTATTTCTCTTCACTTTGGAAAGCAGCTGGGATCCAGTCAAGCCATCAGATTGCAATCCAGTAAATGCTTTCTATGCAACGTTGACAAGCTCAGTATATTGCAACACTTTCTACTAGCAAAATGTTCATTAAATACAGAGGATTTTTTAAACAAGATTAGTATAAAGCTAGTCCTTAAAACAGAAACCGTTGGTAAAATGATGCTATGCTAATAAAAACTGCAGACAGCTACTTCTAACTTTCCAGAGCACGGACCTCGCATTTAAGCAGAATAAACAAAATTTTTGAGCCTATGGGAACCTCAGTCCCATSTTAAGAAACAGAATGAACTAATTGAAAAATACCACAAGAAATTCAAGTTATTTACAGTCATGTGGTTTAACCACAAAATTCAAAATAAATACTCTTCAATCAATGAAAAAAAGGTACTACCATACTTTCAATGTGTGAAATGCAATGCTTTCAACTTAAGTGCCATTATCCAAATTAGATGAATATTCAAAATGCTGGCGGTTTTTTCCATCCCTGCAATGTTCTGCCAATTGCATGATTTTTTTTAGATGTGGAAAGCCCTTTYGAAACCATTCTAAATGTGCATTTCATGAAAAACAGATTCTTTTTCCTTTGTACAGCATTTTGATCTGAATTCTAATGAAAATTAATAGGCACAAATTAGCTAAGGGAAAAAATAATATACCACATACAGAGCTCTTCCTTAAAAAAAAGGGCAAGGAAATTCAGAATATATTTTCACCTCACTACCAGATTACTTAACCACTGCTGAACAGGAATGAAGGTGTTGTTGGTTAAGAAACACGGACTTCTTACCCTTCTAACAATACTGCAGTATTTGGAGAAGAATACTGCAGTATTTGGAGAAGACTGATCTACTGTAGACAGTATATTAAACATGTGCGTGTTTCTTGTAATTATGCAAATAGAGCTCCACAATTCAAAACGTCGGCTCTTCTGCAGAATTCCGTCTCATGTATCAGTCCCCAGYTTGGTGACCTGCAGCACAGAAGGCCCCTCTCTGACGTCTCTGTGTCCCGCAAGGCCGTTCAGTGCCCTGTGCCGGCCACTGACCTCTGCCTCTCGCACGTCACTTCAGTTCTTTCCCACAACACATTTTATAACAACAAGGAAGTGGTGAAGAATCATGTGGAAGGGCTGGGAGGTGGCACCTCGTGCTGTTTTTAGAGAAGATTTGCACTGAAAGGAGCACATTTTACACGCTCTCTTTCTGCTTTTCTATTTTCTGGACCCCCRGCAATTGTTAAATTGTGGATTGCCAACAGGATATAAACGTAAGAGAACAGGAAACCTCATTTTATATTGGAATAATTTGCCTCACTCCACCTTGTTAGGGGAGCTGCTTACCCAGGGTACCTACCACAGGTACCCGGCCTCCTTATCGCTGAGACATCTGCGAGAGTTGGTTACATTTCGAAGCGCGTTACCATCGGTACATGCCACTCAAAACAAACACAGACACAGCCGTCCCACGCGGGCTTCCCCACCTCAGCCCGTCGAAGCCCACATGCCATCTCCACGGCACTGCGAGCCCCACGATGAAGCGACGGTACCATCTTCCAGCAGGGACGTGGCGATGGGAACGCGCCGCAGGGTCAGTCCCGGCCGGCTGCAATGTCTGCCTGGAGCCGGACACAAGCCCAGGCGGCTGAGGGCGGCCGCGTACCAAACTCAGGCTGGCCACGGTCCCTGTGTTTAACTGTGGCCGGGTCTTTGCAGGACAGCAGGACTCTGTAAAGCTGACAGACCTGTGCAGTTACCCCTGCGGGTCAGAAAGCCCTGCGGTTACTTGGAGAAACTGGTGCGAAGTGAGCGCAAGGCAAAGGGAGCAAAACAAGCACGGTGCCGAAGAGAGGCAGAGCGGCAGGTGGCTAGCGAGGGCGGCGAGCAGAACCCGCTCCGCGGCTCCAGCAAAGCCGGGGCAGCTCACGGGGCACCCACGGGCAGCTCCTCCTCTCCGGACAAGGCCCCGCCGGGCGCGAGGCCGTCGCTGTCKCCGCCATGAGGAGCGGAGCCGCCCGGCCCCGTGTCCTGGGGAACGCAGGCCGCGTCGTCGGCGTTGGGGTTGGGGCAGGGCCGCCCTCCGCTCTGCTCGGTGCCACCTCCTGCCGCCTCCTCGGCCAAGTCTATGACGTCCCCCTCGGGCCCGGCCTTCCCGCCAGCCGCCGTCCGCGCCGCCAGGTTTCTGGTGTTCTCCGTGACCTCGAACTCCTGCTCGCCGTCCGCCACGGGCTTCTTGCTGGTGCCCGGCTTGGCTTTCCCGGCCTTCCTCGGGTGTCTGCTGCGCGCGTCCTCCTTGGGGAACCTCCAGTGGAACTGCAAGCAAGAGGCGCAGCGTGAGCGCCGCCCCGAACGGCCTCGAGCGCCTGCCCGCCGGCGTCGAGACGCTTGCACCACCCAGCTCTAACTCCAACCTTGGCYTCACTGAAAAGCCCCAAGATAACAATAACAGTAACAATAATAAAGGGCAGTACGAGTGCATGGGGGGCGGGGGCGGTTCGTGCCTGCAAGCCGGGGCTGGACGCGCAGGGCAGGGCCTCGCTGCCCTCTCGCCGGCTCCGGCCCTGCTCCTAGGGGATGTTCCAGTGCTGAGCGAATAACGCACGGCGAGGAGGCCGCACGTGCCGCGCGAGGCCGCCTGCCACGAGGGCTCCGAGATTATCAYGTCTTAAGGACTCAGTATTTAAAGCAGGGTGATAAAGGCAAACTGTAAAGTATTTGGAGCCATTTGTGTGAAAGCTTTTGGAGGAGCAAGCACGACGCGGCCTGCTGCAGCGCTTACCACAGGACTTACCACAACTGCCATTTCGGGGGGCTGTTTCAACCACTCTCAAAAGGAAGAGAGAACCAGCAGTACCTTGAAATACTGCCACCACAGCCATAACCATGCAAGTCTGACAAACACACCATTAAGTTATCTATGATGTGCTTCGTTGGTCAAAAAACTGAACTGAGCTCCCCAGGCCAGGCTAGAGCCTGCTGCCAGCCCGGGGCTGAGGCGGCTCATAGCGGCTTCGTGAGCCCTTGGGAAGCGCACCCGGCTCCATCGGAGGTAGGYTGAGGAGGAACGGCTTGGTACTTTCCACACCACACAAATCATCTCATCGGGACGCGCAGGAAACTCAGCTGCGGTCCAGAAGCCTCTAATTTTTTTTTTTTTCTCCAGTGCAAGCAAGTCTGTGCCAGAATTGCTCAAAAGAAGGTGTTCATAAATTTTTGGTTTAGCTATCTCTTCCTTAATGAAAGAGCCCACTCAAAACCTATCAGATTAAGTGTGCTTCATTTCAACGACRGAGCGACGCTCTTTCCCTCTGCCAGACAGAACTCGGTGTGACAAAGCAGTCCCACTAACACGCAGAAACTGGCTTTCACGAGATTCTTGTCTTCATCTAGAGGAAGATAACGTCGCCGTCTCTCTACTTTTAAAAGCACTTAAGTGAGAGATGATATCTCAATTGTACAGCTCAGCTGTTCGAAATTCAGTCTCCTGAATATTCCCTTCTGATTATTTGAAGCGCTGAACACCCCCAACTCCTCTTAGTTCAGAGCCCTCTTGGACAGAAGGGAAGACCCGGGCCCTAAGAGCAATGAGGACGGAGGTGCTACAGGACACTCAGTGKGTGTCTGCACGTGCATGCATACGTATACACAGATACATACACATATCTCACAAGAAAAAGTATCTCCTGAATAAAGCACCACATCAATATAAAGTGAATGAACATGACTACCTCATCACTGCCTGAGATATGCATTTAAAAGAATACTTCTGTCTCATAAAAAAGCAAGATACATTTTACAACGTCTTGCATGTTTCCTTTTCTCTTTATCTGACTGAAACGAACAGCAGTTGGTTGGTTTGCACAGATAGGATGGCTCAGTTTCCAGCACTGCAGTTTCCTTTTAATCTAAACAACRTATTTCCCTCCTCCACGTGTTTATCTATAAACGTTTTAAACATGCTGTGTTGCAAGTTACTAAACCCCCAAGCCAATAGATCTGAGAACCTGTGATGTGGTATGTGCACAACAGTCACTAACTAAATCACATGCTAGGGCTGGCATCTTTCAAGGGCTTGTAACAACCATATGCAGCTGTTGACAAAGTCTTATAAATCTTTATGTGACTATAATCAATATGCCTCGTTTTTCTTCATCTTTGGACCAAAAATACATCTCATTAAATTCTCCTTCCATATACCTCTGTATATTAAATACCGCCTACAAGTCAACCCTCTATTTTGTTGAGCAGACGTTAAGTTTTCAAATAAATAAATGTAAAAAAAACAAAATAAAATTGTGAGCCATCTTGATGGTACACATCTGTTACTAAAGCACAAGCAATCACTATTATGCTGACTTATCTAGTTGAAGACACATGATGATTTATAGGGTCCTATCCATTAGAGCCACACAACATAGAAGCAAAGAATGACCGAATACAGTCACTTCTGCCCTCATCCCAGGACCCCTTTAATCACCTGAAAATGAGGACAGAAAGAGAAAAATGGGCTTTGTAACATGATCACAGGAGAATCTAATTTGCAGCTGAGCTCATCAGAGAAGGCAAACCATAACCACTGCCATGCTATGAGCAGTTCATCCCTGCTTTGGTCATTTCAAATATTTTCCTGATTCTCACTGAAGCTAAAAGACGACTTTCCAGAAAACCAGGCTCCAACCCAGTGAACGCTTTTGGGATGACCACAGCGTGTGGTTATCCAAAACGTGRCCAGAAGCGGCTTTTAGTGCTCAGGCCCTGCAGGACTTCTGGATCTTCTCCCTGCTCCCAAACGTCACTGGCCTTTGGGATCACTCCCAATAGAGCAAGGCAGATTTTGGAAATGTCAGCACTTCTCCGTTTTCAGAATTGAGCAGGGCAGAGCTGCGAAGAGAAGTCTATGTCTCTTGCCAGCATGGGTTCAGCAGAGAAAATGAAATGAAATGAAATACAGGGACTTTCACGTTGCTTGAGCATTTTCTTTCATTTGAACTGTTCATTCGTTGCATGTGGTTACTCTCCTGCCAAGGCTCCTGCATCACAGTAATGCTGAACGGGCCACTTTTACTTCTTTGGAAAGTCAATTAAAATACTAAAATGCTGCCAACAAAAAACGGAGCGAGGAGACAAGGTTACTCACCTTTGATTCTCTCTTCTTTGCTTTTTGGGGCAACGAAGGTCTCTGGAGGAAAACAATTTGCTTAGTGGATAAATTCCCCTCCCTGGAAAGAAACAAATGCACACTCCTGAGCATGA
This sequence comes from Eudromia elegans, assembly GCA_003342815.1. Taxonomy (NCBI): domain Eukaryota; kingdom Metazoa; phylum Chordata; class Aves; order Tinamiformes; family Tinamidae; genus Eudromia; species Eudromia elegans. The sequence goes on along the minus strand of PTEX01000027.1, from coordinate 1,388,572 downwards.
CTGCATCCACATGCTGGCACCCAGAGCCCCAAATCCATCTCATTCATTTACTTCTACAGGCCAAAGAAGAATGAAATGAACAGCGACCTAACCCACTGCCTGTCCCCAGCGTCTTTAGGCAGTGTGCTGCTTTGAAGGGGGAAAAATCAGCTACTTGGCTGTTCAGAGCCAAAATGCACACGTTGCCTCGTGATGTATTTTTGCTGAATGTTTCAGCATCGGTGCATAAACCCAGAATAAAGCAATTTAGKCAGAGACTGGGAAACCCCAGCCCTGCTGCGCACTGGTGCAGCGCACTCTTGGCGGCCGAGGGACGTTTGCCGCCCAGCAAGAGCCAGCAGTGCGAGGAGGGGACGGGCCCTCCGTAGGGCCCCTCTCAGGGCTCCCGGCACGCCRCACGGACCCTCTCCACGCACGGCGCTACCAGATGTGCACGCAGCCACACGTGCACGCCGCCACACGCGTGTGCACGCCGCGGCGGCGCCCCTACCTGCAGGTCTTGACGACGGGGGTGGGCAGCACGCAGGTGAGCTGCCAGCCGTAGGCGGCCAGCGAGTTGAGCAGCGGCACGTAATCGGCCTGCACCTCGGCGCCCTGCGGAGAGAGCCGGGTTAGCCGCGCCGTGCCACGCGTGCTCCTGAGCAAGGGAAGGATACGGCGCCCCTGGGCTTCCCGGAGCCAGAGGGGCTTCCTGCACTGGAGCGGGTTGCTCTCTACCTTCTGCTAAGCAGGAAGGAAAGCTTGGGAAGACACGAGGTGAAGGAAAGCTTGGGAAGACATGAGGTGAAAGACTCGAGCTGCACCATTCGCCCCAAAACACAGATGTGTTTTGTTCAAAGGAGCAAACCCATTGTTTTGCTCTTACACCGCCTGAATCCTGCCTCCCATATAGCTCCGGGAAGGTGCCCCCAAACCTAAATGGGACTAATTGGCTCTGTCTGACCAGCGCTCCCCTGCACAAAGTGTATCTGGCAACTTCTGGTGGGGCTAAATAGCAGAAGTAAAATACAATTATCTCCTTCCAAGCAAAACGATAGTCAGGCAGCTAGAAAAAAAAAGGCAACGTTGCCTAGTCCAGGTGTGGCACTTGCCTAGACTCAGATAAATGTTGCTCAGGTTTAGCAGGTTACCCTGCACTGGGGGCTCAGGGCAAAACGGGCAGCAACAGCAGACAGAAAATCTAAGTGCAAAGTCTACCCCTCCAAAYGCCCACAGACACCCGAGCACCGGCCCTGGCTGCTTCGAGACAGGAAACCTGTGGGCAAGAACAAGTGGTGTTTTCAGCAGGTTGCTCCAACTAATCGCCAAGGCTTTGGCTAACTTAACAGACACCAGGGCGTATTCACTGGGCTTTAAATCGTCCTAAATACAAAGCAGGCAAATGATAACCATGAGGCTCTATAAACACCACTACACGGCATTAGAAAAACAACTCTATTTGCCAAAAAGCCCAGGCACGTACACTGGGTTTATATGCATGCTAGTTGTTTTAATTGCCTGTTCTCAAAACTGGGTGAGAAACAAGTTTTCTCAGTAAATGTTAATCAGGCCAGTTCCAAAAAATCCACTTATTCTGAGTAACAGTGATTTGATCAGAAATAATTCAAAACTGGCTGTAGTGTTTCAAAGCATTTTAGTGATTTCCAATCTCCACTATTCTTCTCTTCTAATGAGAGTAATTTAGGTCACTTCATATCTCCATAACTGAATGACTGCCTGATTACACCTACTAAAAACCTGATCTTCACTGCAAATGCAAATAGCTGCAGGAGCTGTTTCACTCCTGTTAAAAAAGGGAGAACATTTGGGCAAATCCTCCCTAGGAAGCGCCTGTGAGAGCTCGCTGAACTAACCCTGTTCTGGTTTTCACACAGACACATGTGGGGGCTTATGGCGATGGGGCTGCTCTACAGCATCGCCCTCTCTCAGCACTGCTCGCCCTGCAAGAGGAGGGAGCTCTGTGCGGCCTCGGCTGCGACCACAGCACATCCCGGGTCTCCACAAATTCCCACTTCCCTCCTTGCCTTTCCCACCCTACCCTTGCTGTATGATGGGTATTTCCTCCCTCTTTCCGTTTCTCAGACAAGAGCATCCGATGGCAATGCAGAGAAAGCACGCTGAGATTTATCAGACTGGTCAGTAATGCCTCCCATATGTTTGAAAATGCTCCCAGAACAGAGAGGCCTGCCTGCGGCTGCCCCTTTCCACGGGGAGCCTTCCCGTCCCACGGGGGCACGTGGGGCGTCAGGGTGACGCGGGAGGCTGCTGCGCCCGTGGGCTGCCCATCGGCCTCGCTCCCAATGACCGGCCGTGCTGCACRGCGCGCACCGGGAAAGCTCCTGAGCTCCAAATCCAGGTAACTGCAGGCTCAGGACCACAGAAACYGAGTCCTCCCTCCCCATCCTGAGCCATGGTGAGCCATCCTGTCCCATGGCTGGAATGGTGTCGGAGCAGGAAGYACGGACCTCAGGACATCCCACGAACTGCTTCCCGAGGCAGAAGTGCATCTATACAAGCAGAACAGCAGCGCGCTGGGCGGCGAGCAAAGCGCTTGCCTTGTTTTCATTGTATGTTTAATATGGGAGACCACCAGAATGATTCCCTCTGTTATTACTAGAGACAACAGAAATATCATTTCAAAGATTTGCTACAATGGACGTGCAGTGCTCTTTCTAGCTAACAAGCCTGGATCTGAAAGCCAGTAGGAGCAGAAAGCCAGATCTCTGCTGAAAACGAAGCGTTCAAATGATAATGTGCATCAAACTGGGAGACATTTCATTCAGTGAAAGGGTGGAAAATTTTAATTAACTTGCTTCCCACTCTCCTGTGGATGATAAGTAATCTCTGATCACACCTTGAGTGTCAAGAAGTCAGAGCATATTGAGCTGGCTTTTTTTCCTTGACTCGTACCACATGAAAAGAACTCATTTCATTTATACGTTTACTGTTTGTTTTCAACGTTGTCTTCTCTCACAGTAGCTTTAGCTCATTAGAAAAAAAAAAAACAAAACAAACAAAAAACCCAACAAAAATATATGATTAAAAAAGGATAAAGATAATATCTAGGGCAAGCCACACAAACAGCTGCATTAACTCTTTTTTTTCTCCCCCCCTCCACTGAAGCAATTTTAACCACAGTGAGATAATAAACACGGCAGCTACTAAGCTCTTGTGAGACAGAAAAGAAGTTCTTTAGAAATCTTTCTTTCCTGGGGTAAGCGAGTGTGGTTTAGTTACAAGGCAGCTATGTCTCTATTTAATATTTTCTTCCAAGATGGATTAAAGAATAGAAGATGGAGAATCCCATTAAAGAAGCCTTAATAAAACCCTTAAGGGCAAATCCTAACAGACTGTGTGCTAAGATCTCGGGACAGATGGCAAAGACGACAGCAAGTAAAAAACCCAGACACTTCACTAGCACAACCTACAGCTTCTGGGGGGAAAAGGACGTGCAGYGACCCCCTGCCCCTCACACAAACTCACCCCTTGGCGAGGCGGTGTGCAGTCCTGCCCAGGGCTGCTTCACAGGGCTCCACCACCACCAACGCCACGTTTTTTCCCTAGCTCACTGAAGGGAGAAAGAGGTGGTGAAGGCAACGCCTGCACCTGCACCTCTCGAAAACAAGAAATGCAAAAAAGCTGCTGCACATGTTCCGTGCTTGCAGTAATACACAGAAGACATGAAGGAAACATTCATGCGCTCAATTTGTGAGTGATTTTTCTGTTGCAAYTTTTGGGCTTCTTGCATGGTCATTTCTGTTAGTTACATGACGCTGTCGATCCATTACATTTATTCTAAGCAAGTAGAAGTTTCACAAGGGTTTCAGCAACAGAACATGCTCCTCTAGTACTGACCTTCCAAATTTTCATGTACAACCTTACAGGTCTCACTTAAAACCCCATAGCCTGATAAGTCAATTACGCTAAACCCAATTAAAAAAAAAAAGATAAAAAGATAAATCCAGCATTCACATTTGTCTACGTGGCACGGCTAAAACAAGAACACAGAGAAACAGCCACTGCCCCCAGCACCTGCTTCTTTTAGTGACTTCTAGGGATGCAAATCCCACTTCCTGGCATGGGCTTGGGCTGGTAAAGGTGTCTGCGTGCTCCTGATACTGCCTGCAGCTGCGAAACACAGGCACACTTGTGCGGGGACACAGTCCTGCCTTTTAGCATGAGCACGAGGTCGGCCCCCGAAGCTGCACAAGCTGAACACACTCATGTGTGGTGCCCTCTCCTCAAAGGAAGCATCTTACAAAGCAGGTTGACCTTTAATATTGCACAAGGAACACTCACTTGGCAACTCCACRTGCTGGCTCAAGGAGCACAAGAAACAAACAGCAACTAGCAATCTATTGTTTGTTTTTAAAAAAGCAAATAAGAATATCATAAATGAATTTTTTTTTATTAAAAAACATTTTTAGCTTCCCAATTCCCACGAGACTTGCGGGCAACATCTTTTGCTGGCCATACCGAAACCACAGTTTGCCCATCAACTATTTTTTGAAAACAAACACAGAAAAGTGCTGTCTGCAAGGCAACCTGCATGGGCCAGGGTGCCTTACCCTGTTACGTGCCTTAATCTCCCCCACATGGTGATTTATTCCCACTGCGACTTATCCACGACCACAGCGTGGTTTCCACGAGAAGCCTTCCCGCCTCCCTGCCCATGAAGCCTCCCTGTCCAGGAAGCGAATCCCCCACATTCAGGCGAGCCCTGGGATTTAGGGGGTGCCGGTGCCTCCTCCCCACGTGCCCATCCCGAAGCCATCCCGGCTCAGAGTCCTCTCCCTGCACCGTGCATCTGCCGTGGGACAAGAAATGGGATTTGTCGTTCTCTCGGAATAAAAGAGGCCCCGGGACGCTCTTTTCCCAGATTGCTCTCAAAGGCAGAGTTCAGATCTGAAACGCGCGTTTTCTTCCCAAAAGGTTTTATGGGTGAACGGAGAACAAATTCTTATCTGTGATCCTGTCACACACCTAAGCAGGCCGTGACAGATAAGATGTTCTTTCCTTTTTTTTTTTTTTTTAAAACTCAGATTGGTTTAAATCGTGGGTTTCCTGGGCTGAGGAAATATGTGCTTTGTTCGGCCACGAGGGCCTCAAACGCCACCAGTGAGCATGAGAACGGCTCCAAATTCACGGACTGGATTATCAAATTTACCAGCAAAACCCAAAAAAGAACGGCCTGTGCGTTTTAATCCTATGTAGTGCATGTGTCTATTGAGTGTAGCATACAAACATACATATACTGCTTGCTCACCTTATACATAAGAAGCCAGCATTATAAAGGCAGGTTTAGGTAACGGTCTCTTGTAGCTTTTTGCAGCATTTCTTAAAAAGCAGCAAGAGCTAAGATATTAAATATTATGCCCAGAMAAGAGCTGTCCTTTGGCTGGCATGGAAGATCCCTCATTTCATGCTCAYCTCCATCAATTCCTCTGCTGACCTGGTCATGTCCCTCCCCCACGGCCAGAGACAGTCGAGTGCAGCTTAATTGACATACGATCTAAATCAGATTTGCAGACAAATTAAACCCTCATTTCCAGTGATTTTTTTTTTAAGGTTTACATTAAGACAACTTGCAATCTAGGATCAGCAGAGATCATTTTTTTAAATCTTTTGTTGTCCTGTAAGAGGTTTACTGTGTCTGCGGTTGATGCTGACCCCAACCCATCCTGCCAGGCAAACCAACCTCATGATGTACTTGAGATTTTAATTCATGTCCCTACACCAGGCACACAGTCTAGCAGAAAACAAGAAAAGGAATGAGCCACCACTAAAKATGTTCAGTGAGAGACTACCTGCAATTAAGGAACAATATTTGCAGAACGGACAAGACTCCACACGTAGAACAACACAGAAATCTAAAGAAAATTGTGATGCCACTCGACGTTACTGACAATATTAGCTATTTTGTCATGGGTAATGGGGAAGAGGAGGTGACAGACCAGAGCTGGGGACAGCAAAATCATGCAGGCTTTGATTAATCAGAGCTGTCTACCCACATTTGCCTACACAAGCAGAATCAAAACCATCAAAGAAGTTTAAAGGCTAGATCTCACAGGCCCTGCTGGAAATAATGCGCCCTGACATTTTCAGAGTTAAAGCGACAGGGACGAGAGCAGTGCCCTGTCCCTCGGAGCCCCGCGGCCGCTTCCAGGGGATCCCGCGGCTCCGCTYGGCCGGGGAAGGAGGAGTTAAGCCCATGGGAGCCGTGACACCCGTGGGCACCGGCGGGACCCCCCACTGCGGCAGCGGCAGGCTTTGCACCCGCTGCACGCTGGCGTCCCACGCGCACGCCCAGCGCTTCGCAGCGCCCTCCCCACCAGCCCGAGCGGGCAAAAAGACAGCGCCTTCTCTGCTAAGGGGTGCGCCCAGCCCCGGGCTTCTGCCTGCGAGGCCAACCAGCAAAACTTCACCCCTCGGTGCAGAACGGCTTCRTCGCTCTTTTTGCTTGCCAGGCATACATCTGTCTTGTGCTTTGGCTGCAGCTGGGATCCTTTTAGTGTGTTTGTCTCTTCTGCTTAGAGAGACAAACAGATCACATCTGAACACGGCCATAGCTCATCCAGATAAGCTAACCTGAAACAAATTTAAAGGAGCGATCCCTTACACAAATTCATTTTGTGCTGTCCATCAGTGCTTCTTCCACTACCCCGGTGCAAACAAAAACATACACAGACAACTAGAAAAGGTGAATCTAGCTGTGGCTATATGAAAAACATAAGAAAGCTGAGATTAGTGAGACATCCCAGGGCTCCAAAAGGATCTCTGTGATAATGCTCTGAATTAACCCTTCACAAAGCACTTACCGGCTTTAGGACATCATCTGTCATCACTGAACTCAGTCTCCTCCTTTACACCTCTCCCCTTCTACGGTCACTTTCTCTTGGCACTTCATTGCCCCGCACTTACTCCACACATTATTCCGCAGCGAATAAAGGTGAAAACCAAGGGGGTTTAACAGAGAGGCAATTTCCCTTCTGGATAGGACACAGCAAGTGTCTAATGACCTTCCCTACCTAGGCCCATCATCCCTCAGAAAGCAGAGAGGCCTGAATAGCCAAGCAGCTATTCATATTTCAGGAGAGAAAAACACAGATGTTCGTATCTTCTCTCTCYAGATGGGAAAGGCCTTTGCAAGGATTTCCCAGTGCTTCAGGAGGCCTTTTCTTCTCCACAATCTTTACCTTCAGGTTGCTGTGATAATGCACCAGCAAGTCCTCAAAGGAGGCACCTGATTTTAGAAGGGCAGAACTGTATAGTTTCACCTTCGAGGGCTTCACTACTTGAAAGGACCCTGCTGCAAGATACTCCTCTGTATCTGTGTGCCTGGCTTGACTCTTTCCTTGGATTTCAGATTGTTTGCAATATATATTCCAAGCTGGAAGATTAGGCATTGCCTTTATAAATATATAAAGCATTTATTTCTGGCACACCAGATTAGTCCAACAATATACCAAAAATATCTTTTAAAAATCAGGTAGTGACACCTTTTTTCTTTTCCTGTGATCAAAAGCCCAACTTTTGATTTATCTACTTGTCTGTCAAATGTGCTGCAGATTTGTACTGATGAATCTCATCTAAGCAACATTTCTACTGATCTGAGCGTGCATTCATATCAGCAAAAGAGAAAAATAAAAGCCCGCTCGCTACCTTCACRGTTTCTTTATACACTTTTCACATTCTCTTGATTATTCTGCCAATGCATAACCCCATTTCAAGCCACGACCTGATCCCACGTATAGGGMTCGATTCAGAACCTCCCTGTCACCGCAGCACGAGGGAGGCCRGCGAGGTGCACGGGCAGCTCTCTGCAGGCTCCCGCTGCAGCCAAGCCTCCCTCAAAGGTCCTCCCCTCTACCGCTGCTTTGTGAGAGTGACTGCTGTGGCCGCGTTGCCCTGACAACCAGGGGAGATCCTCTTTGCAGTTATTCTATCAGACATCTGTATTTTTAGGGCAGACAGTCCTGGGGTTTGCTGCCCACCAACACTCACACCTTCCCCTGCAAACAACTGTGAAATAACGCACAGAGGGAGCATCAAAATAAATTAAAAGATGCATACAGCTAATGTGCTGTTAACTGACGCTGTTATGCCCCTTCCCTTTGCCTCAATTGCCTATGCAGTACTGTTTGAAGAACAGTGTCTCAGTGTCTTGCTGGGGTTTGATGTGTGTATATAACAAAGGCAGAAACGCACACGTACCTTCAGCACAGTCCACTGTTCTACCACAATAGCGTCGTAGCCCTGCACGGCTTTGTTGTCTTCTGCAGCAACGTCTTCAAAGAGAAACACTCCGTCCATGGTGCCGTGCAAGGAATCTGTGAAAACAYGGGGTTAATTGTCAGCTTTATGAAGATGCCTCAGCTGTAAGGGACACATTTGAATGTATTAACAACAGTGTCTTCTAGGCACATCAATACAAAAGCCAACAGATCTTCCTCTGACAATCCAGTGCTATAAAATGATTGATACCAAYTCCTCCACGAGCAGCTACCACTGTCCATTGTGTTATTCCACATTTGTGCTTGTGCTCAAAAAACACCCCTCTTCCACTTGGTACAGGCAGAATTAATATAGGCCTCATTTTGGCAGTACTGCTCACCTACCTGAAGTTCTGCACATGCTCTGTGGGCTAAAACCCACATGCATACTGCACTGTGTGCAACTTCTTAAGGGCTTGTGCAGGTCCGCCCATGGTAATGACACCACCACTCATTCACACAAGTCAGAGCACTAYGTATGGATCTGCCATTAAGATGACATGGTCTACAAGGACTAGGCAAGATCTGGCCTGTCTGAGTGGTGAGAAAGAAGAGACACCYGCACAACTATTTCATCTGTCTAGGTCAGCACTTTGGCCATCTGGTTTAGGGGCTCTCTCTTCTCAATTGGATATCCAGCCTGTTCAGCCTTTCTKCAGACTATGAACACTTAAAGTTACTCAAGCAGCAAGTTCTCCTCGATCTAGCCATGCACTCCATAACCAGCAGTCACTCCCATATGCCTAAACTCTCTGCCACATATTCAGATTTATCTGCTCCACGACAGAATAGGATCAGGAGAATAAGGGGGGRAAAAAAGGCTTAAAAACTCATAAAAAACTCAAGTAACAAACATTTGAGTAGTATTTTAAAAGCAGTGTGAAAACACAGTACTGTAACACAGTACTATAACCTTTATGAACACAGAGAACTCCAATTACATTTTCAAAAGGTATTTTTTTCATCTTATCTTTCTTGTTTAAATAATACATTTAGCGTATACATTTAGACTGATTATAAAGAACTTGTTCACTCCTCTAATGTTCTATTTTTTTATATATATGTTTTATATATATGTATTGATTTGCATTTTTAGGAAAACGACATTGCTTGCAATGGTATGTTGTATTATTTTGAAATGGAACCACATAGGCCCAACTCATACAATCCTAAACTAATAGGATAGTTTTATCTATTTAAGTCATCTCTTTTATCCTCCTTTCCAGTTGTACATCTATGAAAAACTAAAGCAATTATTTTTAACCAATTTCTTAAAACAAAAATGCCGGATATGCCTTGTTCTGTAAATTTATTGTTAAAATGCCGTAGCTTATCATTTTACTAGAGAAGTTGCAAACAATTACTTCATTAAGAAGAGAGATACAAGCCTTTTTATTAAGGTAGTTCACCAATTTTCCTTATTGATGCCAAAGCATCAATAATTTCCCTTGTTTTTTCATCTGCCTACAGCATTCTGTATGTAGTACAAGATACTCATCTAGCATTTCTTTGACTACCACTCTGCAACACGACCTGCACCCACAGCTCAATCCACGCAAGGCAGCAGGAGACAGTGCAYGTTTTGCAAGGCTTCCCTTTCTGGCCAGTAGCAGAGCTTGAGAACAAGCCCAGCTCTTCACTGACGTCCCACAGAAAGGCTGAGAGTGCCAAACCGCTGCTCTGCCACATTGCAACTGCTCTGTGACACAGGCCTCTGCGGGGGTCTCCTCGAGCAGCCAGAACGCAGACGCATTGCTGCATCGTCCACACTTGCCCCCTTCTCCTCCTCAAATCTGACCCATTCTTCTAGACAAGCCTGCTTAGTTATTTCCCCATATTTTCTTGATGGATGTTGTGAGGTCAAGAGATGCTACTAGGAAAGCATCACTACCTTTTAGGGAATATCTTTTTGAGTAATTTTCAYGTAGGAGGCAGTGGAGAGGATTAAGTGGCTGCTTCTTCTTGCGGACACAGTCTCAGTCAATGTAACCTGATGTTACTACGTGATCTAAATTCAATGCACTATCTGGAAATGCAAAGCCCATAACAAACTAGATTCCTACAGTCCAAGACTTCTGTCAACAAATGCATGCAGCGATTCTGTCGCAGGTGTAAAGCATGTGCACAGCCCCGTGCTTCTAGTCACACGGTTAACTGCTCTMCTTTGGGCAGTTTCAATCAAGACATTAAACTCTAAATGAGCAGATGCAAACATTCAAACATTGTCTAAAACAAAACAGATTTTTGAGCTCAGTTGTGAGGAAGGAAACTATAAACCACCTACTAGTAGCTTTCCTTGGGATTTGGTTGTGCGACTCAAAGAGCTAAAAGATACGCTGCCTACACTCCTCGGGTCGGACTCCCCAGACAGACTTCCTGTAGCTCTGTGCAGATTAACGAGGGACAAGGAAACCTCATCACTACAGTCTGCCGTCATTACACATTGCTCCAGAAAGGATAAACCGGATTACAAAGTGCTAACTCCTTTCAGCATCTGTATCTGGAGGAAGATGAGGGCAAAAAGGGAAGTGTTTTGAACTTTTTCCATCTAGGTCAATTTCTTCATCCCAGTGGGGAAAATTTGCTCAGGAATAATAAGTAAGAACAGTTAAATACCCTTTAATTTCCCAAAGCAGGATCACAGGACAGTAGCTAAAGCCGAAAGCAGAAACCATAGATCACCACTACACACAGACATTCAAACATTTCAAGAGAAATCCTACGCCGAGTAGGCGTTCCGCTAATGTGTTGTGAATCCTACTAATCAAATCCAACATTGCACATCACACTCCTGCCACAACTGCAGCTTGAGTTCTGCCCACTCATTTGCCAGCTATTTATTAAGGGATCAAAATACAACCAGCATGCATGTGTTTGCACTCACTCATAAATTATCCTCTGTGCTTCACTCTGCTGCACATTCCACTTGCACAGTTCACAGCTTCCCCATATGTGAGCATTGTGGTACATATGTAACGGTTTAGACACTAACAATAGAGCTTGTGAGATCCTAAAGGCAGCAGATAAACTTGGTTACACTTCCTTGCTGGAGGTACAGTGATTGCTACAACCAATGAATTCCAAAACTAATTTATCTTCTGGTCAGAAAAAAACCCTATGGAAAATGAGAAAACTAGAAAGGGAGAGTTGATGAGGGGCAGACAACTCTTGCATGCTGATGTCTGTTCAACACTGTGATGCTTGTGAGAAACTCCCTAAGAGAAACTGGTGGATGACACTCGTCATGATTAATGATAATCAGATCTCCTCTCTACCTGTCCCACCAAAGTATTTAACACTTTCTTGCCATGAATACAAACACCAATTCTCATACTGGGGCAGCACATCTTCCCTTTAAAACTCATCTACCACTCTATCTGCTCAAATGTGGAGCTAGAGCAAGGACCATGCATTTCTTTATCATGTGAAGCACTTGGGATGCTGAGAATAACTGCAGGAGAGGAGGAAGAAGAAAGAGGACTAACAGTAATGTGTTTCTGAGAACAGGCATATATAATCTACATTATGGTGTCAGAACAGCAGGAATTTCAAGAAAACTCTTACACAGAGGTGTGGAAGTGTGACTCTGCAATYTAAAGACAAAGAACTGGACAGATGCACCTGCATCCCACAGATGCTCAAGACTCTGCAGCAACYTGACCTAAAATCACATGTTCTAGAGTTGACCCATAAGGTGGGATTCATCTCAACCAACCTTACAGGTCTACAACCTACATTCGACTTGGTCACCTAAGGCTCTCTTTACAATCAAGAGAGAGAAGCAAACATTAYTTCATTTACAAGACCATTTCATAGAATCATTAACACAATTCAGGTAGGAAGGGATCCCAGAGGTCTCTAGTCCAACCTGCTGCTCAAAAGGAAGGTCAGCTTGCTGASAGCAGACCAGGTTGCTCAAAATTTATCCAGTTGGATCTCGAAAACCTCCAAGGATGCAGTTTGCACAACCTCTCTGGACAGATRTTCCAATGCTCAAATGTTTTCACAGGAAAAAATGTTTCTTCTTGTACCCCTCTACATCCCCTTGTTTCCATTTATGTGTGTCTTTTCTCATCCTCCCACGTGTAACTCAATAAAGAGCTTGGCTTTTACTTGTACGTACTAGGTAGGCTACCATTAGGTCCCCTCTCTAAGGCTGCCTCTTCTCCAGGCCAACTACTCYAACTCCCTCAACCTGTCCACACGGAGCAAGTGCTCCAGACCTTCACCATCCTGGYGGGCCTCTGCTGAGCTACACTAAATCACTATCACTAAATCCTCCCCCTAGTTATCTCATTTCTTTTTAATTCTAATTTCTTTTTAATTTCTGCTGTAGGATGAAGTGCATCGCAGCACAGATCCTGCTGGTTCAGTCAGTYCTGCTGGTTTGGGCCTAGATCTCCGCTGACAATAATGGCACCTTTGGTGGACAAATCTGACATAGACATCTACAAGGCAAATTYCTGCACTTAGTCAGCTGAATCACACCTAAAAGATCCACAAAATCAGCTGCCTAAAGTTTTATATAGGGCTASATTAAGCTGGACTTGACCTTCACCACTGTTTCACAKGCAAGGTACTCCCTGATTCTGATGCAGTTACAATCTCTTTTGATAATCTCTTGTTAAACAACCTTTAWCTTCAKGTATTTAGCCTGTAYTACAAATTTCTTTGGTAATTCCAAATGTAGGCCCATTTGCAATAGCATAATAAGTCTGTCAGTAAAATACACCATTCTGACTTTGTTTGGTTCATGATGGCATTTCCCACTTCACTCCCTTGAACACACAGAACGTCTTCCTTAAAGAAAAGGCTCAGAACGTAAAGGTTACAGTCACCTTCGTTCCTCTGAAACTGCTCCATTGCCACTGCATTTTTTATTAAGGTACCCCACTGTGCACAGAAAGCTATTTTCACTGGACTGTATAAATATTTGATGAGGTTCTGTTGACAAAGAGCTGTTATAATGTTTTCGCTTCTGATTTACAAGAAGTAGATGGGAAAAAGACTTAGCACGATAGGTCTGCTAGTGGGCAAGACTTTTCCCAGCACTGCTTCTAAACTACAAAGCTCCCCCATCTGGGAAGGCAATCCCGACCCTAATGTTCTCAGCCAGCAAAACTAACTGTCCGGGAGTTCATGTGGCTTGTGAYCTGGCTGCTGGCCTCTGCTTGCTATTTATAGACTTCTCTACCCCTGAATCTTTTCACCTTCAGTACACATGGAGAAAATAATTCCACCCAGATGATAAAAAATCCCTGCCACTTCAGTGCGTAGGGTGAATGTAAGGTGAATGCAAAACTTTCCCCTCATATTCAGATATATCCTCCCGCATTTCGCTTTGTGCCCATTGCCTCTTGTCCTGTCACTTCTTTCAGCTCGGCTAAGTCACCTTAATTTTGACTCTCTCTCCCATCTCACCCTCATCTACTCCCACGGCTGATGGCAGACTTGCTGATCTATGATCTAACTTATTAGCAAAGCCTGAATATATTTAATATTACAGCATAGCTCTGCATGGTTTACATGTTGAAACTTGCATTTGTGCCATATTTCTTAATTATTTGGTACAAAAAGAAACAATTGCAATCAGTTAACTTTAAAACTATTTTAGGCAAAAGTATTGGCAAAAGGACAAAAAGAGCTTACGATAACTGACAATCTGGAAATCTGTGCCACATGCTCTAGGGGACCCTGCGTGTGCAGGGGGGTTGGACTAGATGACCTCTAGAGGTCCCTTCCAACCCTAGCCATTCTATGATTCTATGATTCTATGATTTACTTGATTGGCCATTCCAAGGACAAGGAAAGAAAAAAGAAAAGATAATAGCTCCGCTTTTAAGTGTAATATGCAAAATAATGAATTCATATTTTATGGCAAAGTGAAAAAAAAAAGAAAAAAAAAAAAAAAGGAATTACTTCTTCATTTTTAATAATGTTCAGGCAAAGTGAAAAAAAAAAGAAAAAAAAAAAAAACAGAAAAGAGGAAAACCCCCAGAACAAAGAAATGTAATATAACCAATTAAAGAACGTATGCTAATAGTACCTTAATTTAGAGCAGGATTAATCAGTGAATTAGGAGACCAACTAGTGAAGAACTCGATAGGCTGCCATAAAAGACCAGAAAAAAAGCAGAGAGATGTGAAGCCCTCAGCCTCTTCTTTCCTTCCTCCCCCGGGTTGCTTCACATCAGTATTTGACTGAGTAAGCTGTATCGCTCCTCTGCAGCATGGGGAAATTCCAGGATTTATCTCATGAACCTTTAGCTGCAACTGGCAGCAGCTTGCAAATGGTCTTAGCAAATGTTCTTCWAATTGCCTGGACACATGCATGGCATTTATCACGTTGTTCTAACACTCACACTTCTAAAAACCTTAACTCTGAACCTCTTGACTTTTAAAACTGCTCTACCTGCAACTGTAAGACACTAATAATGTTTTGCAATAGTCCATCTTCACCCTCTAATATAACTTAGCTCTGAATCGGTCCACTTTTGTATAACGCGGTCACAAATTTGCTGCTCTGCTTGCCCAGAAGCGTTACGGTCATTATTCAGCCTTACTTTATCTCTGTCTGGGCAGTTATCTGGCACTCCTCACGGTGCTATCCAAGTACACGACCTTCTCCCCGAGTTTTGTTGTGTAAATGAACTTTAAAAGTTTAAATAACAGAAAAATGTTGTGTTTGAAGTATTTTAGAGTGCATGATAAGCAGTTTTTATTAAAGAAAACACTGAGTCTGATACAGCCAATTAGGTCTGACTCTATGAGCTGCAATTTATACACATAAAATAAACGATCATTTGTTTTTAAGCAAGTTAACTAGTAATTACAAGACTTTCCAGGAAGCTGTGCAAAAGCATTCCAGCAACTGAACTTTAGACCTTCCTTTCTTGCTACTTGCTGAAAAATGAAAAATTAGGGCTGCCTGTTAATTTCCCTGTTGCATTTTACCAGAACAAACTAATGTGGCTGTTTTTTTCATTCCAGGTCCAGGAATCCTGACCAGCTCTGGAGTAGGAAGAAGACGTTTTGGAAGCAGCAACCCCACAATTTTACAGCTCAAAGCCACAAACCCCAGAGGCAGTGCCCGGCCTACTGGCTGCCTGGTCTCCTTTGAGGCCAGCCAAGCAAACCAGAATGAGGTGAGAGGTTCACAGCATCCACAGGCCCCAGCCCGAAGCATTTGAGATACGAACTGCACTCGTGACGTATTTTTATCCAGCCATAATGCCAACTATTTTATGTTCAAGTACTTTTGTTCCCTCTGCCTGTTCTCGTGGCTCCTTGCTCAGATCCCTACTAGGCACCAAAATCCTTCTCCGCACCAGAATCGCCAGGAGTGCAGGAGTACAGGCTGCCCACACTATTAAGCTGGATTCAAATCTTGGATTCGGAGCTACATTTYCACAGCAAGCAAACATCTTTTTTTGATCTATTCTTAGTGTAAGACCAATGTCGAGCCCTCCCTCACTCACACAGGCGAGCTGAGGATGAAACATAGAGGATAATTSTGTAAAACACTGCACTGCCAAGGGGAAAAGGGGCCCTGCAGGAGCCRGCAGTAGCTGACCAGCTCTATTCTGGACACGCAGAGCTGGAGGGACCTTACACTGACCTACAGACACAGTGTGTGGCCAGACGGCCAAGAGGACGGAAAGCTCTTTCCATTTATGCTGTCTGCTCGCCAGTCTCATTTTAATTCGTTTTCCTTGGTGCTGTTTATTAARTCTGTGTATTTCTGCAGCTACAGAACCATCTCTATTATGTTTATAAAACACAATACATGATCTCAGTTTTCCTTATTCAAATGCCAAAATATTTCCTTTGCTTTCATTCCACTTCACTGAAATGGGCTGATCTAAACCAAAGCTGCCCCCCAGCCTCCGCTAAAAGCACCTCCCAAACGTCTTCTCTTCAAAGATAATGACCTCTATTAGAGGAGAAAGGAAAATAATCACAGCACAAAGCTTTCTCTAATTTCCATACCATTTACCATTCCAAGGCTGAAGATAGCGTTTACCAAGGAGCCTCCTTTCCTGAAGTGATCTGTCATGTGCTCCAGCCAATTTGCTTCCAAGCTGTTGACCGTCTGCCCGTTCCTGGAGATCCTCATGGGGATGGTCACGGTGTAATACTGACTGCATCTCTGTGGGCTTTTGGGCTTGTTGAACAGGGCGAAGATCTCCGTTTCTAGCAAAACAKAAGCACTGGAGTTGGAAAAATGCAAACACCACCACATGCTCTTCAGCGAAAACGTTTGCCCTTGCCTGATTACRCTGTATAACTGGAAATACTCTGAGGTTATCTCCTTAATAGACTTGTTCAGTGTGCAGCATGCTAGGGTCYCAAATCCCAACATGGTATTTTTATTGTTGTTATTAATAATGTATTTGCTGTTGAAAATACAACATTTAAAGACAGTAATATTTTAATACTGCTTGACTTCCTGGAGTTATCGGTATAAATAAACATATGAAAACAAGTAAACTCTGCAAATTGCAACAGGTATTGTAGAGTTCACATCACTATTAGAAATTAATGCAAACGGCACTTAAGTTTTCTCTGCTGAAAAAAAGGTAAAACTATCTGTGACACTGAGGACAGTTCAAATCTGAAATCTTATTGCAGATTTAGAAGGCCCTGAATTCCATAGCTCATGACCATTAAGATGAGCATATTGGTAACTTGGTTTTTGTAACACAGTGGCACGGACCCAGCAAGGAGCACAGTAAGCAGCAGGAAACGCAAAAAGTCACGAATGCAGAGATCAGGGCAGCTGGKCAGCTGATTTACTCGGGCTCTGAACCGAGGTGAGACACTAACACAGCAGCAAATGAACKCGTGAATGTGGAAGGGCCGTGCAGATGAGAACACTTTCCAGCTGCCTGCTCACAACACTCCCAGTTTATCTCAGGAGCATCTAMTTCAGTCTTATCGTTATAAGAAAATATCAGTGCTGGCAGCAAAAACATTCACAGCTGTAAAGTGTAAGTGCAGATAAACCTCCCAAATTTTCGGGAGGGTAAAACCACCAGTAAAGTTACAGATATAAAATGGTTGTACATTATTATTTCACTTATTAACGGTCAGGGAAATCCAGACTTGGATGCAGTTCAAGATCAAGCCACTGCTGACAGCCATTTTCAGTGGGGAGCTTGACCAGTTAATTATAGACACAGTCACCTTCAATTTGGTTCTGGGAATCACTAATCTCTTGACATGACATTTGAATATTTCTGCCTTGCTTGTGCAGGGCAAATATTCTTCAACAAATAATTTGAGAGTCGYATAATAAAAGGAAAAGTGTATGAACACTACAAAATATTTGTCCAAAAGGAAAACAAAAAAAGAAGTGCAACATAAAAATAACACTCAAATAGTGTAAAACCTTAAACAAGAGAACAAAATTCAGATTCCAGAGATATTAAGAAAAGGTACCTTTTTTGGGAAGTTTTATGTACGGAAAAAGGAGCCCAAGAGCGCTAACTTCCTGCGAGTAAGTCGGCTAACTGGAAAAAATAAAAGCCACCTGGTGCTCTCTACCTTCATATTCACAAGGAAGGATGGAGGACTGATGCCAAAGACTGAAATAGGCTTTTTCCATGGGAGGAAAAGAGAAAAAGGGAGCACTGTAATAATGAAAAGCCACACAAGAGTAATAAAGAAATCACTAAAGGTGTACAGGCAATATATCTGGGAATATCCTCCTATAGGTGAGCTATTTCTTTTTCTGTCACATGAAAAAAATGGCCTCATCAACTTTTACTCTTGGAAAGCATTAGCATAGCTCACCAGTAAAAAAATGCATAAGAAATTAATAAATTCAAGCCAGAAAGCACTGAGAGAAAGAAGGATAGATAAATAAATACACTAAAAAGGCTTTCAAAATAAAAGCTCTTGTTTGGCAAATCAGCAGCTGAGATAAAATTCTGGGAGGCTGCAGGCAGAGAGAAGTGGGGAACATCTGAGGTGGTTTCAGCTTCACACACCACAGAAATATTCAAAATGTGGTTAAGGGCACTGAAACATTCCCAGTGCTCAGCGTGGAGAAGTGGGAATCAARATATAGTTAAACTTATTGGCTGAATTGTCTTGAAGACAGAGTATATATACAAAAAAGGGAATTGGTCTAACTAATTCTAAACTATGAGACTGAGAGCGGTTGGACAACGTGCAAGATTCCAGCACAAACCAGAAAAAGTTATTCAAATAATAGCTATGCTTTGACCAAATCTGGCTGTTTTCCTGACCAACAAAAATTGAAGAAACTATAGTGAAGGGTCACTAGAGTTTGATCCAAATCTGATGGTAAAAAAACTAAATGCATCAAAATGCAACGGAAATCAAGACAATAGTTCCGTGGGGAGGCCATGTAAAGTCATCCTTTAGTCCCACTTATAAAATCCCCAAAGGGACAGGATTGTTTGAATGAATTCGTGCAAAACATAGAGAATTGGGATGAAGTCAAGGCCAGTGCCAACTCATAGGAATGTCGATGGAATTTCCKCACGTAGACTTGGAGCTCACAAGGAAAATCAGTAAAGCAGAAAGAGAAATGAATGCACATAATGCTTTTTTTTAGGATTAAGACAAATATAGGAAAGAAAAATGTTCTGAGGTTTAAAATGGGAAGATTATACTTTTTTTTTGTGACTTTCCGTTCACTGCCCAAATCTAGTTTACATCATATTTGCAATGACGACTACTGCCACTGAAGCAACCTCCCAGGAACAAGCAACTTAAGGAGGTTAGAGGAAAGATCAGGGAAAGAAACTGGCATATAAAGAATAATCTTCCAAAATAATTGAGAATAGGAAGGCAAATTATTAGGAGGACCATTAATGAATATCCAAGCAAGAAAGATTAACAAAAATAATCACTACTTTGCAGTAATTACAACTTAACTTTAGCACGCCCTGCCTAAGCAGCAGACTCAAGGTCCAGGTCACATCTATTCATATCATTCCATTTAGTGCAGTTTCTGCTCTCTGTTCCTCTGCTAAAATGGGTCTAAAGGATAAGGCTCTGAGACTTACCTTTCATTGCTGCAAAACCTTCTCAGACAAATTAGCAAGGTTTCTTTTCAATGGGCAGAAAGGATAAAAACACCATGAGCTTTCAGCACATTGGCAGTATGTACAGAAAGAAACTAACTCTGCTGAAGAGCAAGCAGACAAAACTTCATGCCTTTAAACTCAGGCATGCAAACTATGCACAATAATGGTGCAACTGCTTAGAGGATCTCTCCAGTTGCCGCTTGACTTCTTCTCAGTCACTGTGAGCACAGTGAAATGTGTAAGTGGTTCTTTTGGTGACTCCTACTCTATTGCAATGGTATTGAATTTGAGGAAAAACTCCTTGACAGTGAGGGTAACCAAGCACTGGAACAGGCTGAGAGGTTACTGGAGAGGCTGTGGAGTCTCCTTCTCTGGAGATGTTCAAAACTTGCCTGTGCAATGTGCTCTAGGAGACCCTGATTGTGCAGAAGGGTTGGGCTAGATGATCTCCAAAGGTCCCTTCCTCCAAGATCCTGTGATTCTGTAATGATAGGTCCCACACCTAACCTCGAGCCCCCAAAAGTGCTAGGAGCATACTAGACACAGTCTTAAATTTGGCTTTTATGCACTAGCAGTCCTGACAATACTTACTGCTCGTGAGGCGCTGTGAACTTCGTGCCGGTGTTTCACTCTCTGCTACTCCATTCTGCTTCTCGGCTGCTTCTCTTACACTTGGGTCCTTGTGCTCAAGCTCCTCTTCATTCTCCTTTGCGGACTTAAAATTCAGCTGCTCAGCAGCCTGTCCTTCACCTCTCCCTTCCTCCCTGGATGTGGCACATTGGTCGGCGCTCTCCTCGCTTGTTGGCAGAGTACTGCATCCATTTACGCCGTCTATTTTCTCGCTATCCAGCGAAGCATGATCCTCAGCACAACCCGAAACGTTTTTATTATCTCTTGATTGCACCGAGTTGTTACTGGTGGGTGTCAGAGAGCAGCTGACAAGGCAGTTCTTTYGGGATCGGTACTGAGGTATAATTCCAACAAATTTCAAGCCTTGACTTGCAGCATCTTGAATCTACAAGTCAAAGAAGATGAGATTTTAACTGGCACGCTTTCTTAACTACTCAGAAATACAGGAAATAACACCCATCAAAGGAGCTAGAATGACATTTTACTACTTCTGTCCACTATCAGAGGAAATTGTCACGTTATATTTACATAAAATGTTAAACYCTGGTCAAACAGGATGACAAGTTCCCTAAACAATCTGTAATAATAAGAAAGTGCACAAAAAGATAAAATGCCTCCCCGAGTCTTCACTGGGGATAAAATACCTGCTTGAAAAGTTTACTTATGGAAGWGGTATTACTAAAATGAGTTTTAAGCATCAAGCTTATGAAATCRGGGACCTATAATACTACATCTTCTGCTGTATAAGGAGTGCTCTGATTATGACATTTACACAACGAAACGTTCATTAATTTCCTTTTTTACACGCACCACTATAACAACAGTTGTTGTTTCCCTATTTAGAATTGAGACGTGAATGACAAACTTTCATATGATGAGTCTATAAAAAGTAAAGTTATTTTGGAACGTGGCTTTTGGGGAGATACAGAACTGACAGAACAGAAAACAATGTTGCGAAATGAGGAAAGAAAGAAAAAAATAATGGAAAGTAAGACAGGAATAGTGTTAATCCTTTTAAATTTTAGGGAGAGGAGGAAAATGAAGGAATCAAATCATTAAAGATCCTCAGGGAAAAAAAAACCTACTGGGCTATTGGCAATGACAGTTAGCAAAGTTTAAAGAAAGGAACAAATGAAAGGCTTGCGACGAAGCAAACAACAGATCTCTGTCTCACAGACTCGGTGTTTCTCACCCGCTGTCCACTGTCACCCTCCTGACACAGAGGAGAAACTGCAGCACGAGCCAGACCTTCAGGAAGACACACGAGTGCCCACGGACTCACTCATCAAAATCATCAACAGCAAAGGACGGGGTTCCAATGCAACATGGGCTCTTCATAAAACAAAATTTAAACACACATGAACTGTCCAGAAATAACTGCCTCGAGGGTGAAGGACCAGCACAACTTTCCTGTGCACACCCTGTAATWTGGCAGAATTAAAGGGCCCTAATTATTCTCTCAAGTTCAGCTTAGTATGAACCTAACAGTTCAGGCTTTCTTAGGCATTCTTGGGTTTAAGAGTTCAGGCTTTCTCAGTAGCTAATACAACACTTAATTCTATCTGAATTTTTAGTCTGAGAGCACAAGGGAGGGATCAGAATAATGAAGATTTTTGTACAACCCTTCCCCCTCCTTATTTTTTAAAGAGGAAACCTATTTCTGCATCTTTCCTACCCAGATTTTTTTTTTTTAACGAATCATCTACTTCCTGGCAACGTGTTACTGTTCTGAACATGCAGACAAACCTACAGATGATACCTGATCAACAAGAACTTCCTCTTTCAAAGCACTGCTGGTTTTTCCATGTTAAATTAACTCTTTAAATTGCGATGCCAGGAACTTGAGCACAGCTCTCCAGGAAACAAGGAACACTCTCTGGAGGGCTTCGGCCCGATGAACCTCAGATGCTGATTTCAGTAAAGCCGATTGCTCAGGTGGGACGACCTCCCTATAAAATACTACTAAGAATACCCTTACCRAATGGATGCTGTTCTACTCAGGAAGCTGGTAAATAGCTGGCTCGCTCAGCAAGCTTTAAGAGACTGTCAATGATGGATGGACTCATACTACGCTTAATGCCTCACCCCCCACGCTCCAGTCTAACAAATGCTTTTTTATACACTCCCTGACAGATACAGTCACAAATTCAGTTCATCTATCATTGCTGATCGAAACTACATTTGTTTTGTAGGTTGCAGGGCAGCTAATTATAGAGATGTAACTGTTAGGAGCCTGGGGAACAGTACACGTGTGGTAATGCTACCGGTCCTGGAACGCTGCACGCCAACCCACGCGGGGCTCTCCCACGCCAGGATCCAGAGCTTTCACAGCCACCGCAGCTATGGTGTGCTGCAGCCCTGGCACCCTTCAGAAAAGCGTGGGGTTTTTTATATGAGATACCTGATCTTGAGGTATTCTTCTGAGGTTCTTGTTCTCAGAAGCAGAAAAGGAGGAACTAAGGACAGAGTGATAGTCTCTACTCACTGAGTGCAGCAGAAATATTGGAAAAACTGAACGCACCTTCAAGGCCCTTTTCAAACAAATCAATCAGCAGTACAGAGGATATACTACGCTATTTAAACTTGCATTTCGACTTTTTTTCAATTGCATAAGGGTGGATCAAGCATCTCATCATTTTCCATACAGCCAGAAGAGCAGGAAACGYTACATCAACAGCTCAATAGAGGCTGCCGAGCAGCGAAGCGACGTATCAGCAGATGCAAGCGGTCTGTCCGTCTCTCCAGCTTTCCATGGAAGCACGAGGAGGCCAACTCTCAGCATAAACAAAAGACGAAGCCTTAACATTTTTCAAATTAAAAATAGACACAACTTGATTTTGRGGCATCCTGTTTAGAGTTCACATAGTACAAAATTTTAGTTGTCTGTGCATGCAGAATGAATTATCCCATCCAGTGTATATTTAAATTTCCTGTATTTGATTTATTTACTATTGCTTTTAATCTGTAACTGCAGTGTAGAAAAATACCTCAAATATTCAGGGACCTATCTTTTCAAATAAAACAACSCCACTGTTTTACTCTTAATTCTGGATACAGTTGCCCACCACCCTGCATCATTTAAAACTAATATATGATGGATTTGGGACAGGCAAAGCCAAGTTTTACTGCTATTGCTTCGTCTTATTGCTGCTGCTTGTTTAAAGGTTGTTTTTCCTCACCAAATGAAAGGGAGCAAGAGCACCTGAGCTCACAGACCCTCCTGAAAGGGAGGGCCAGGGCAGCGGTGCAGCAGTGTCTGCAAGGACGTCACCATGAAGGGGACACCGCATCCTCCTGCTGCTGCTGCTGCTGCTGCTGCTGAGCACGCGGGACCCACTGCATCTCCAAAATACAACACAGGACGCACCGCGCATCCTTACACCAGGTGGCTCCTTCCAATATTTCCAGTTATTTTACTGATCTGGGTTACATTTTAAACATGCCACATTCAAGTTGTTGTTCAGAGTCRGGGAAATTCCAACAAGATAAAAAAGAATTTTGGTTCTTTCCCCAGATAGGAACAGAAACGTTTTTAGTGCCTAACGAAATGCTGCTTGGTGACGTTGACCGCAGACAAAAGGGCAGGTCCCCACCACAAGAGATGGCACAGTCTGGTATCAGAAACAGGCCTTGCTTCATTTATGATAATCTGGGTAAATCCCTATGTGGGTACATCTAAATCAGTTTAAAACTGGCATGTATCAAATTGGACTTATGCCAGTGTAAAAATAGAAACTGTTTAAAGAAGGGGTGAAATTTCACGTGTATGGAGGGCTGAGGCAGTTACAGAATTTAATATCATCTTTGTAATTTGCTTGATTAGAAACTTGGCATTTTCCCTGAGGGGTAAAAATGACAGGTTTAGCCTTTGCTATCTGTGAAATAAATATCAAATCTTCCACTAACGCTGGTAGAAACAGGAGCAAGCACTGTGTCAACCCCGTGATGTCACCACCTTAATCGAGTTTTAGCTGGGGACGCCAATGTTAACATTTCGCAGCATTTGTGAAGTGCTTTTTTATCTTGTAAGTGACTGACCACTACTTTTGTACTGTGTCTGGAAAAAAGCAGCACAAGCAGCAGCACAAAGAGGTGTCACTAGACATTATGTTCACGTGGCAAATACGTAGCCCTTCTTTTTTAACCACTTCTCATCTAATGAGAGAATAGCTGGCAGTCTGTTTTAAAGATCAGAAAACTACATCGTGTAACAGCAGAGCTGAGAGGCGAAGCTCTCTTTTCTGAAAACTGCTTGTTTTCTTATCAAATCTGTTTAAAATAAAGACGCTTTGCCGACGCTGAGGTTCAGTGTTCATTCCAGGCTTTGTCTGTGATTCCGCATTTACTGCCGTTGCAATATCCAGCTACTGGAAACGCCCGTCCCGCGGCGGTGCGGAGGAGCAGGGCGCTCCTSTGCCGGGGCCCGCGACCCGCGCGCCTTTCGCCCGGGGATGACCCGCTTCCAGCACGTCCGGGATATGTCCCACCTGCACCGATAAGCATGGGAATCGCAGCAGGGCAATTTAATAATGAAATCCTCTCTCTTGGATACGGATTTTCAAGCAATTGATTTAATAAGACAGGCGTTATAAATTTCTCTTAACTCTTGGATGTCAGGAGCTGGATGGTTTTGGCATCCATCCAGAGCAAAAGCTGGTTTACCACCACCAGCAGGACACTCTGGTTTACAGCAGTCCTAAATGGAGGCCAGGAGCTGGAAAGTTTTGGCTTCCCACCAGAGCAAAGGCAGCTTTACCCCGGCCATGAGGACACTTGAGTTTACAGCAGTCCTAAATGGTCTCCAGGCTTGAACTTCCTGATGATGTGGATAGAAAATATCTTCAGAACACAGTCATCAGGAGCTATCATTTCATTCATAGGCTTGCTATGCACTACTTTTAAAAAATACCTATACAAAAATGGTAGCAACCAGCTAAAGGAGATTGTTACTGATATARAAACAAATGAGAGCAATAATTTACAAAGAGCACATGTAACAAAAAACGTTACATGCTTGGTTGGACCAAGCAAAAAGCGAGTGCCTAGTGGTGACCCACCATTAGCTCTGTCCTTCAGYAAGCACGAGCAGCCTGTGACTTGGTGCAACTAATGGGAAAACGCAAGGCCTTTGAAACGCCTGTGTTAACTTCGCTCAGAGCTCCCTAAAACGTTTCTAGACCGAGCACTGCCTCAGCTAATAAAAGATATATTTGCCTGCTGTTTTTAAAGAATAATGCTAGAAGCATTAGATCCCATAACGTACACCAGAAACAAGATCGCTGTATTTTTCCTGTCTTCTTTTAAGACTCAAACAAATTTATTTTGACAACAGCCATCGCACCGGGCATCTTCAGGCAATGAACGGTATCTTGCGGTCTGAGGAGGATATTAGGCCCTGCATGCCAGCGAAAGGGCTGCTCTAGACTGAGCAGACCTCACGAAGATTTGGTAGTACAAGCTGCATTTACCAGGACTGCACATTCCCCTTTTACCTCGCTCATTCTGAAAACAGATGTTTAAMATTAAGAGGGTCTTTCTGTCGGCCTCTGACGTTTTCTGCAGGTCTGACGTGCGCCTTCCTGAGAAGACAGCAACAGTCAGCAAGAATTCAYGGCTTACGTTAAAACCAACTAAGCTTAACTAGTGGTCTGAAGGAAGGGTGTAGTTATTTCGAAATAACTCAGTAGTGTAGCTTTGGCATTTTTGCATCTATTACAACAACAAAAGATAATTCCACTAATCAAACAGCAAAGCAGCATCTGTTAAGCAGTTTTCTACACAGGCATTTGCAGATGTTCAAAACCTGTAACCTTTCTTGCTGGAAAGTTCTGTCGTTTAGGACTTTACTTCCCATATATTTTTACCCTTTTCCAGTTCACGATGACCTATTTGAGTCCGAATTTGAGAAAGATACTGCATGTGTAGGCAAACATAAGTAAATACAGGTGTAGTCTTTAGAAAGTGAAATCCCACTCTGTATTCAGCCTTTCAAATAATCAATTCTTTTCAGTTTCAATTGCATCAAATAGACCATCTGGGATAAAACACAGGAGGGATGAGTGGAAAAATCTTAACTATAATCCCAAACCACAGAGCCTTCCTTTAAACACTGTTGTTGACAATGTCTGCAGTGAAATGTCCAGCTGAAACCTGGTCCAGAGTTCTGCAGCCTGGGAACTGTGAGCAAGACTTGTAGCATGAAGCTGGCACATGCGAGACAGGATGGTATAGATCAAAAAATAACCCCCAAAATAAAATCTAATGKGTTTCCTGAAGAAACAGATGCAGACTGACTTTCCACTTTGCCATGCACGGCCCAGTCAGCAGAACCATTAATTGAACGCTCTCCGCTCCTGCTGTATTTGCAGCAGAGCGCACCCAGGCATTGAAGAGGGGAAAGAAAGCAAGCTTGGCAATTTTAAAACATGCTTAAACTCTTAACGTATTGCTGCCAGGAGATATTAAGTTAACACTTAAGCTTAATGTCTCTCACTACCAGGGACAAAGAAGGGGACTAGAGTAACCAGTGCATTTCAAAACCCCTGCGCAGCTTCCTGCCTCGATGCAGCCACTTCTGAGGGCAACACGAGCGCAGGGAACGCGTAGGGCAGCGCGAGTACTTCGGTCTGAGCAGCTCCACTTTGGAAACCATGCTGGCTTTGTGCCTCGTAGGCGATTTTTTCTTTTTTTTTTTAAATTTTTATCCTTTCTTTTGCTCCACAGATCCAGCAAAGGGACAGYGTCAGCAGACACAGGCTACAGAGGTTCAGTGACTTTAGTAACTGGGCCAAAGCTAATGCAACATACCTGAGTACTGCCAYTCTTGCCCTAACTGCTGAAAAACCCCTGGAATGTACCCACAGTCCTTAAAGMCTGCTTTAGGCCTGGGATAAAGTGTTGTACAGCAGCCACCCTATGCTCACGCAACCCAAAGCCTCAAYGTGCTGAGCAGGGGGATGTGCTACAGGGGACTGTACCGAGCAGGTCCCAAATCCCTGCTCTGGAGCACAGTTATTTACACTGCAGTTTCAAAGAGCAGGAAATGTGTGGGGCACAAATCTTGGGAAAAAAATACCTAAACCAAACTAATGGTTTAACATGAGAAAGAGGAAATATAGATTTATAAAGATATAACATATTTTCTATATGTTTTCTCTATAAACATACAGATATACATACAGATATCAAACCTATCTATAAACATACAGATTAGCACTAACGCTAATCAAAACTGACACATTGGTTTAGCATATCTTTATCCAAAGAAAATGAGGGGAGAAAAAAAGAAAAGAAAAAAGCAGCGAGTACTGCAGAAGGACAGCAGGGATTTGTTAAACGCTAAGAACTCAGCCCCAAACTTACAGATCAAAATTTAATTCGCTGGGAACACTTCATCTTTTCATGAAACTAAGTGTCTCTATAAAAAAAAAAAAAAWTKSYTTTTTTTGTCAYGCCCTCTGCTACTTGTAGCCCAAACAACAATCTGCATACTTTGCCCATACTTTGTTTTAGCACAGTGTGCGATATTATCACATTTACTGCTATAAACAAAAGCRGTTGCTTATTTTTCCCACCAGACAGAAGCAGTATCATTGAAAACATGGACTACATATTTTACAGCGTCTATTTTTATCTCGGTCAAGAGGATGAGCCGAAGAGCTGCTGGGGGGCAAAGGATCATAAAAGCACAACCAGGCTCCTGGGAGAGTCCCGAAAATAGTTCCGCGGTGCTCATGGAAGATGTATATCAACACCACCCGCACACAGCCTAGTCAGAAGGACACAAGTTGAAAGAAGCCTAACCAGGAACAGATGTTTCCCTTCACACCAGGCTATTTAAAATACAGTATATGCTGGTTTTTTTACCATTTCTTGTTATATATACACTTACAAAATGTTAACAGAATGCACTTTAATAAATATTATCACAGCAGATCACAAACAGCTGAACCAYTGACGCTGAGTTTTAACTTTTGCTTTGTGACCATATCTATTTCTAAGATCCAAACACTTAAACAAAATTAAAATAGAGCTCTGCCCGCACTGAGAACATGCAGAAAACAAAGCAGGCGGCTAAGTGTGCGGAGATGGTTTTCATTACAAAGTGCCACAGAAATAAACGTTGTACTGTTCTTTTGCACATGCCCTTGAGAGTGAAGGTTTTGGAGTCGGATTTTTTTTTGGTTTAAGGATGGAATTGATTTGAAAAGAAGTTGAGATCACATCTAGATAAGCAATCCTTCCAGGTAATAAAGAGTACTCCGAAGGGGTTGTTTTCTAGCCACAGAAGTAAATCCAAATTTTATTCATCTGAGGAATGGTCCTGCAGCCAATATTAAAGTTCCATTTTTCCCCTTTCTATCCTTTACTGCCATCTGCACCAACACTACTGTGGGAAATTCTATGTAATATACATGTTATTGTGGACGTATATACTTGTGCTATGACACATTTCTAGACTTCCATGTCTTCTTTCGTAGTTGGGGGCTGAAAAGAGTTTTAAAATTCAGAAGCTGAGTGTGCAAAACCCTCACACGATGTATATCACACACACCGTGGCCTTGTTTTGACCAGAGAAAGCAAATTAGTTCTGATGCTATTAAACATTTAGCAAAGAAGTTAAAACCTGGGCTGACTAGGAACATCTGTGGAAAAGATCTATAAAGCTCTCGATGTTTTGGAATCCATATCAGCACTTTATGTCTATTTTATGCCATAAAATTCTCCAGCCTTCGGTACAGAAGAAATCCGTCTCATTTCTGAGCCATGTAAAGAAAGCACAAAGCAGCAGGGAAAGGTCCCTCTCTAGTCACAGACACGGGCAAGATGATTGCATTTGGATCTCAGTTAAGAAAGAGCGGTTTAATGCACGCTTTTCTCTGCTTATCATACTTCCCTCGGGAAGGAGAATGAGCCCAAAGAGACAAGAAACATGAATTCTGCAATAGGATTAAACTGAAAGAATGAAGCACACCAGAATTTCCTTCTGGCGGAGCATTAATAG
This sequence comes from Eudromia elegans, assembly GCA_003342815.1. NCBI lineage: Eukaryota > Metazoa > Chordata > Aves > Tinamiformes > Tinamidae > Eudromia > Eudromia elegans. The sequence continues at coordinate 1,359,606 of PTEX01000027.1, read as the reverse complement.
CTCATGCTAAATTGGGTTTTGTATGAAAGGAGACAAAAAAGTGCTTCCTAAATTCTAACAAGTCAAAGCTGGGCAGAAACAGTACAGAAACCACGTTCTAGGCATTCGCTAGCATCCCAAAGACATGAATGTGAGAATAAAAATCTTCTGCTTGTTACAGTAATTCTGGAGAATGTAACTCAGATTGATGTGAAAAGCAAAGGTCGTGAGAAATAGATTTGGCATCCRCATATGCTACATATCCAAAATAACTCTTTCCTTGGGATGTCAGCCTGGCTTCTCCTTTCCTTGCTTGTCTCAGCACATTGAGGAGAACATTTTCAGAAAAAAAAAAGACGAAAGAATACCCAGGAACAGAGAGCAGCTGAGGGGGCAAGTAAAGGCTATCCTATTTTACACAGGACACAAATCAAAATAAGAAATCTTGGAAGGCACATTTATGACTCGTAACCACTTCAGAGTCACCTCAGCCACGGTAACTTAGAAGCTCAGAAGYTTAGCTTCACTCATGAAAAAGCAGAGGAAGAAATCTTTAATCTCTGYGTGTTTTGCCTGAAAGCAAAGGAGTGCTGAGGCCAGTGGGCATCAGTGCATATATGCAATGCTTGGGTTACTTCTGCCTTTGCCAGAGGAACAAATACGTAACAAACAAACCATGCAAGTGAATGAGCTCTTTAGGACATGTGGGTAGCAAAAGCTGTCCCCAGAAGTAGAACCACATTGATATGAATAAGCAAACAGCACATGGTTATGTAAGTATGATTTTAAGGTACTGGAAAAGCAACGTTGTGCCCCCAGTACTTAACCATCTCCYGTCCTCCAGAGCTTTGCCCGGTCACAAACCGTAACAGTAGTCAACGTGAACCAGAGAGAGTCGAGAGCTGGGCCGGGGTCCCACACACAGAAGGTTCTCGTGGCACAACACACCTGTGAGTGAAGAGCCTGCTCTGGCATTTCTATATGTGCTATAATCAAGGCAGCATTCGGACAATTTCTTTCCCTGGGTGAACAATATTATTACTCCTAAGCATTTATACATAGCTACAGAAGAGAGAAAAAAAGTGATCACCTGTGCTGTGTGCCACTGTAAATTGTTTTGTGCTTGCCAGGAGCAAGCCATTAATATTCAATATGATACAAGGCATTTGCAAGGCAGCAAAAAATCAATTGAGAAAAGAAGTTATCAAAATGGTACCCTTGTTCAAATACCATGTTAATGATACTTGTTCAGCAGACCATAATATAATTAATCATACTGTGCTTCTCAAGGTAGACGATATTTTTCTAGCAAATTCACAGTTAGAGAAAAAAAAAGACTTTTATTTTGAAAATAAGGGTGTCCTACCTGATATCTTTTTAAAAATGCAGTAAATTGCAACACAGTAAAACAGCAAGCCTGTAAATAGGTAGGATGGTACAATTCTTTCTAATGAAAAAGTCCATGATCAAGTGTTTGACTCTTCCCTTAAAAGACACTACTAACTTCAGCTGTATTGCGTAACTTGAGAAGAATTATAGGGTTGCTCTTTCCTGAAAGTGAGCAACTGCCCAAACAGCTTTTTGCTCCTGCTTTCCTTGACGATCTTCCCTTACTTTTTATTTTGTTTGTAAACATGTTTTATTTGCCCTTAAAAGAAATGGAAATTTTTGTTGCTCTGACAAATTAGTTAATATGACAATTAATTCCTACTCCCAAACAAATCCTGTATCCCGAGTTAGATTTACATAAAAGTATCAGGACTTTCATAGCATCTTTAATCAAACCTAGACAGTGCCACTGCACACACTTGACAGCAACAGCTTCAAAGAACTTCAATTCCTCGACATCAAATAACATCTGAGGATAAGTGACATTCTCAGCCCATGAAGAAACAGTAAATAAAATTTTTTAGCTATTAAAATTTAAATGCTTATATTTCAAAAAGGCACCTTTATAGCCCAATAACGGGTTATCCCCCTTTCCATCAAAAGGAAAATTTCTATGTCTAGAAAAGCGCTCTAAAGAGACGCAGAATTGAGTATTTATGGAAATAGGCTGACTTCTGGATCATCATTTGTTTCATGTTAGCCACAGTCTCTCTGAAGATATAAGCGGAAAGAAGTCCTCTCTTAGAACTATGTAAAATCTTACTACTGTTTGTGCAGATAAGCTCCAAAAAACCGAAGAACCAAATTAAACACCTGGAAACTCATACACAAGCACTTACACCTAAGTGTGAATAAACTGAAATAATCCAAGACAGTGTGAGAATACAAGTGTGATTACAATAAACAACAGCCTGATGCAGATTCAAACTATCCCAAAGAAGAAAGTGTTTTGAAAAATTCACATCTCCAAGTATGATGATGATCAGATAGGCATATCTGTTTAATCTTTAATCCAGTTTGTACARTTAGCAGTAAAAAGGAAGAACTGAACATCAATCCAGGCTGGCAAGCCAAGTCTTTAGCAAATTTGTATAGCCCGTGCTTAAGTTTACTCTGCAAAATGTTCTTTATTGTTACCATTGCTGAATTAAAGCTAGGGCAGGAAACCTACTGTGACTATGTAAACACAGTATTGCTGGGTTTATAATGTGTAATACACATACCGGCAGAATCGGGGAGATGAAAAAAGACCTTACCTTCTYTAACCCCGACATATCCCGCTTATTTCTAGTCTGGCAGAATATTATCAAAAATAATTCTAAAAGTAGGTAACAAATAAAGAATTTCAGGGTTAYCTTCAAATTCTCCAACATGTATCAGTTTGTTGAAATCAATCCCATTCTGGATGAAAAAAGGGCTTTAGTTCAAAAGTACCATTGCTAATTTCAGGCAATGCTGAAACCATCACCATAACCTAGGGGATTCTGGGAGTTAAGAAGCATTTTAACCCACAGGATATTTTGACACTAAAATGGAAATACTCTATATTGCTTCAGCTTAAAATGTTCACACCATTACAGAGCTGTCTTCAACACTGATAAATTAGTTCATTATCATCTGTGATAGGTTACTGTCCTGTGATACTGCAAATAATTYCCCTATAATAATATGATTAATAATTTGCTTCTCTGGTAAGCATAATTGCTATTCAGACACACAAATTCACAAAAGAATCCCAGTTTCCAAGTACACAAGATGTTCATGTRTTCCCACTGACAGATGACAAAACTAGCAGCAGTAATTATAGTGCAAATAAAAGCATAACATAGATTTTTTTTTTTTTACTCACTTTCTTAATAAAATCAGGTATATCCTTTTTGTCTGAAAGCTGATTTAAAGAGGAACAGCACTCTACCTCCAAGATATATCCTTCACTAAGGACATCACCTTTTGGAGATCTGAAGAGAGAGAACAAAARGACAACAATTTCTCTTGTTAAAATTGAATATCCAGGAATCTTTTTTTTAAATAAAAAGTTCTCACGTTCAAACACCATTTTGGTTCTATCACATTCACTCCCTTGAAGCAGCTCTGACAACCAACAGTGTCTCACTGATTTCCCAGGGAAGRGAATCACATCTGTGACTCCTGTGGAATACCGCAGTGTCTCCCAAATTTCTTTATTTTTCCAAAGCACATTTTGTCTGTCCTTCATTTACAGCCAACACTGTGTTGATACACAAGTACATGARCCTCAGAACATGGAGAAAGCAGGATCTAATAAAACCAACTGAYAGACGCACAGCAGAGCAGCCCAAACCACCTGTTTTCTTATACATTATTCCATGTATTCCATTCTTATACTCTTATTCTCTTCTAAGGGAGAGAAGTGACTAACCTAGAAGAYGTAGAATGAACTTGATGGGCAGTAACTAAAGAAATCCTCTCATCTAACATCATTCAGAAGTCAATGTTTAAAAATCAGGTGCTTATCTATGGAATCGATCCTCCAGTCTTACCTCATCCTTTACTGTTGGGAAACATAAAGTCTGTCTACAGTTCTTTCCCTTTTAAAAGACACTAACTCCTGAACTAATTAAAAGCACATGGCATCTGCCAWAGAGATTTCTGAACAAAGAAAAGTGCTGTGAAAGTATGACATTGGTCAAAACATGCCGCAGGCAAGTTTGGAAGCCATCCTGGATGGTTTTGGGAAACAGCCCATAGACTTACAGTGCAAGYAGTGCTACAGGAGGCAGTTTTAACCCCCTCCAGGCTCCCATGCAAGGAAAGTACTATACTTGATCAATACAGGAAATCTGGAGAACCCTTTGTCCTACAAGTTCCTTAGGAAAACACATAGAGGAAAGTGTGAAAATGAAAAGTTAGCCTGTAATTCTTGGGAAAAGTAATAAAGTGGTTATGCTAGCATCCTATATGGAGCAYGAAAAGGTCTCATTTCAAGCAAAGCACCAATCTGGGCCAGCAGTCACTTGGTGTAGATGCCAGGCAGGAAAAAGGTGCAAAACGTGAAGGCTGAACCGAGACTGAGCTGAGGAGGCAGCAAAGCAGCAGAGCGGGGTTCTGCCACCCCTGCCTGCAAGAGCATTCCAGCGCCAGGGACGGGCTCCTCCGAGCACCGGCACGGCCGGACACGAGACGCGCACCAGCCGCCCATGGAGAAGAACTGTCCRGGAGCACCAAGTAAGGCCCCATGTCTACATTTTTTTTTCTTCCCCGCTTTTTAGGTTCTTCTCATCATTTGTGGCCCTTTTCATTTCTGGGGGTTGACTAGTGAATCTTACCAGAACATGCTGTCCATGGAAGCTTTCCAACAGTTTTCTAGGATTTACCTACATCATTACCGAGGGGCAAAAAGCATCCCAAGGCATCCTCTCTAATAGGAATACAGAGCTTTGTTTAACCAAAACCAAGCTGTTGCAGAGAAAGAAAAATTCGTTTTTATGAGGGACAGCACGTAAGCTGCAGGTTCTTCTAGATAAAATCTAGATTAAAAATATAAAGCAAGATTAAAGATCAAAAATTTAATCTTCTTGATAAAATTCTGGATATGGCAACGTATTCTGTGCAGAACTTTTATCACAGATTATTCTTCAATAAGGTAAAAACACACTTAAAGCCTCCCTGCAACAGTACGTAGTATTATACCTGTGGGTTTTTTTCCTAAAAACGGAGTAGTACTGATTGAAAGTACAGCCCTGAAGTTATATAACCATCTTCCACATATGAATAAGTATGAGCTACGGCTATTCAATGCTCTACCAGTGAATAAACTCTCAAAATAGATACTTGATATTGCAACGCAAAGTCCACACGACTTCARATGAAGCAGTCAGTTTCCCAGTGCCCCAGCTATTTGATTATTACACACTAAGTAGTAGTTATAAAGGTAGTACGAAGCCAAGATAACTAATCTTTTTCAGGTAACTAAACCCATTTCTTTTTCAGAGACAACACTAAGGCTTCTAAAATCATGAGGACAGAAGATCTCCCAGGTCTTCCAGTGACGCTTCAACCATCTCCTTAGCTGGGAAACCCAACTCAGGCTGCCTGAGGAAGAGAGTCCCAGAGACCTTGATATAATCCTGCTTGGAGTCAAAGACATCATGCCGCTTAGAGTCAAAGTTACAGCCTCAGCTCACAAAACTGAAGTATGTGCTACGTTATCCAACGTTATCYGTGCTTATTTAAAGTGACGCCCATTAATGAGAAAAATGGAATRCATCCAGAGGCAAAATTCTTCCTGGAACCTTCTTCACGTAGTGGTCAGGCACAGTCCCCATGCAAATGATGACACTGCTCTAAAATATTTCTGTGGCAAATATAAAATGTTACTATTTCAATTTCTCCAAAAGAACAAATATCATTTTCAAAAACATTGCTAATMTGTTTAAACAAACTCTTTCTAAACTCTAAGGCTGATACATAAACACTGGTGAGAGGGAAGCTGAACCACTCTTTCCCAATCTCATTCCTTCCCCTCAACAGTTCCCTGGACTCTGATCCTGTGCAGTTTAGCTGAGGATCTACTTCCAACTTGAGATTACTTCCAAGGAATGAGTTATCTGAGATACAGTTTGGATGCAGAAAAATACAGTAATTCTCACTGGAACTAGTTAAAAYGATCTGTTTATTTTTGCCCCTTTAACAAGCACTTAACTTGAAATGTTTCTGCTCCTTGTAAATACTTAAGAGAACAGAAGATAGTGAATTCTTCCTATAAGAGTCTGAGGGCTACTTCTGGTCTCGGCTCATGAAAGTAATTTTCAAATACCAGTGCAGTCTGCTAAGGATATTATTTTATAGAACATGCATAACAGAGCCTGCTAAAGGCCATAAAAACTTGAGTTAGCCTCAAACAGAAGTACTGTATATTACCCAAAGCTGGTTTTTCCATGCTTTCAAGTAAAATATGTTCACATATGTTAATTTCTTCTTCGCATATGCAGTTCTTTGTCTACATTGTTAGTTTTTATCTCTTTAGGAAGAACTCAGAGCCTTCTGTCAAAAACAAACAAAACAAAAGCCATAGCTTTCCACATAAAAGTTGCAAATGGTATTAGATTTCACAGACCACAAAAATAATTTTCTGAGCTCATCAAGGCGGGCAAGAAATTCTTTCCAGCCTCTGTGYAATACACAGTGCTCTTCATTTAAGAATCATAAAACTTTCCATGAATATCTTAAAACTTTCTCATTATACTTTTTCAGTATTATTAGCATATCCATATTAGAAGTAGCTACATTAGGTACAGGTAAGTCCTGTAAGTAAGAGCAGATATTACTACATTATTGGTTTTGTTAATTTAATGGGTCTACTTTCAGGACTGCTCTCATCAGAGATTGTGAATTGGGACCCCAAGATGAGGCACATTTATCATGATCACACACATAAAAGGAGGAGGAAAAAGCCAAGCCTCCTGCAGGCTAAAAGCAGGTCTCCTGATTTCAGTCCTGTCCCTCGTAAACACTTATTTTCTTCTGAAGAAGGACTGATGCTGATCATGTAAGAAATAACATGTTGGAGTCTCTTAAATACTTCATAGCACAGGAAGCTACTGGGTGCTCAATGTATAAATAACTTCAAGATTAAAGCAGTGGTTTTAATTAAAATTCATTTCCATCTTCCTATCACAAAATATTTCTCAATAGGAAGAGAAATGCTGAGATTAGCTTAGAGGTTTATATAAGCCTCAATAATTTGAAAGATTTTCCTTCTCTCCTCCATGTACACTTAGCAATAAAGCATCTCCTGGGGTTTTCCTTTACCCTATATTGCAAAATGGAGCCTTCCTGCCTTCGGTGTCTCCAAACATTAGATTTTATTGCCTTCGTTCCCCTAATAAAAAAATCCACGAGTTAATTAAAAACGGCTCCGCTTTGCAAGAAGCACACAGAGACTAGGACTAATAAGAGGAGCTGGTATGCSAAAACCTGGGCTCGTGCTCTTTCCAACGGGTGTGACGGTGCTCCTGAGGGCACCCCGTGATGCCAGCAGGGGATAACTCTGGCTAAGCACAGCGCCTTGCAGGACTTCTCACCGTACCTCCTGCTCCCTGGACCTCTGCCGATTTTAATCCCTTTTGTACCTCTTGTTATTTGGTCTCCTCGATTTTACAGAAAAAGAGGTTTCTGTTACTGGAAATATGGACAATCTTCAGCCGGGAATGGCAAGTGGTTGAGAGGTTGGTCATGCCACCCTAGCACCTAAATCCTTAGTCACATAGAAAGGGCTGAGGACAACTGACCTAAAAAAATCAAGAGTCTTGGATCCTAATTAGGGCCTATAGTCCCCCAAAGAAGAAGAAAATACACCTCAAAGATAAGATTTTCACGAATGATTGGAAGTCCACTGGCCAAAAATACTTTACGACTGTTGTTGCAGTAGGCCGTCATTTCCTGTACAGCTGCTTGCAGTTAAGCACCATTTCATGGTAGATAAACCATTACCAGCTGTAGAGCACCAGTAACTTGGACGTTAACTATTAAAGCCGACAGCTTAGTGTCGTCCAACAAACTGGAATTCTAATCCGTTTCAGACATAGCAAGGAAGAAGAGAGACAGTATATGGCCTTAGGTTCCCAAGTTCTCCATATTTTTGAATTCTAAATACCAGAAGAACACTTGTAAACTGAGGACAGGCTCTAATGATTAATTGATTAAAATTTTGTTAGAACTGTAGTTCTGAGAAAATGTTTTCYATTACACAGAATTAATTTAATAACAGAAAAGCTTCTGCTTTTAAAAAAAAGTACATTATGCGCAACTGATCTATATTAAGTAAAAATAAACACACACCAAGAGGCATAACATAACCACATGCATCAGTGTACGTGTAATTCTAGGTTAGAAAACCTGGCAAACCTCTGTTAACTGAAATCCAAGAATCAAGCACTTAAAGACTCCACGAATTTTAAGATACCTACCCAACAAATACACAGATTTCCGTAATTCACTGGTTCATTGTCTTAACTTCATATGCTRAGAACTTTCTTTAGAAAAATTTAGGCATGTATGGATAGGTAGGCTTCTTTTAATGTGCAGTATTTATCATTTTGAGAATGCTGATGAAAGAATATTTGTTTTGGGTCAATGTCAAAAGCYGTTGTGAGGAAATATGTATTTCTTTGAACTTGAAACAAACAAGTTTAAAAGCTCTGGCCATTGTTCCTTGAGCTAAAGGAAGATATCTGTTGATTCTCAGGTATGGAATAAATATTATTCTTCCAGCAAGCAGAAAYGAGCCTGCTGAGAGCAGCAACGTGCACTGCGCATGCACACAAAACGTTTTCACTCTGATGTTCATGAAGACAGGGTCAGACATTTACCMTCCTCCAGCTTAAGCCTTACATGAAAACCAAATCCATAAAGCAGAGAGGTGTATACATTAAGTTAAAAATACATTGTATGCAATGCATTATATCTGTTTTCTCCAGCTCAGGCCAGCATGGGAGTACTGGGGGAGATCACTGGGAATTTTTGCCAGTCTGTTCTCTTTCGAAACACTTTAGGATAAACACTTAGGGTAAAAAGCTTCTTGCATGGTTGGGGGCAGAGATGGTGGTTGACGGGTATTGCTCAGCCTGGAGGCCAGGAGCAAGCAGGGAGCACTCATGGGACCTGCCCCATGTAATATTATCACTATCCAGGAGCTGGAGGAGGCAAGGGTCGCACCCTTGTCAAGCAAGCAGGTGACACCAATGTGGGTGTGTACACTGATGTCACTGTGCATGTGCCACATATCCCCAAAAACCAAACGTGGCACGGATAACTTCTTCACGGAAACATGAGGAAATATCCATGGAACTCAAGGATGGGCCTGCCAGATGAAAGCATTCATTATGTCTCAGGGCTCTATCAACTAAATTCTACACACTGCCAGAGCAAAAAAGTCCCATCTCAAGTAGCTATGGAGAAAAGCTTTTCCTGGGCTCATCTGTTTCTGAAACGGTTTAGAATCAGAAAGTTGATAAATGTCTAAACATTTCTAGAAACATTTTCCTTGATCTTCTAAATGAAAATTTCTCCTAATGTGCAAATACTAATAAAAGTTACCCAAAATGTAAACTGATATGTTAGAGGACCAACACCAGATTTCATAGCGGAAAATGCTCTGCTTCACTCTAATGTAATGATGTCTATTCGTATATTCCTTGAAATAACATCATTTTCCTTCCTTGCTTTCATGAAAGTATCTGTTCATTGCTATTAGAAATGGAGTTTGGTTCAACTGGAAGAGAGGGCATGAAAGAGCTGGTCCTCCAGATGTGAATAATCAAGACTTCCCTTTGCTTAGCTGCCCCAAACCTTCAGTTCTCCTATCATAAACATTTTCTACAAGACTGTCAACGTAATTAAACAAACACCAAGTGGACAGTGACAAGTGGAAATGAGATCCTGGCATAAAAGAAACAAYACAATGACTACTGTCTGGTTTTATTCATTTCACGCATAAGGCATTTCAATCTCGTGCATTTACATTTAAATGATGTTACTTTAAATTTTCTAGTCTGTTGTAGAAAATAGACTTTAGGCGACATAGAGGACATGGGGACTTATCTCAGAAGGTGCCATTTTTGGAATTGAAAATGCTTAACAGCAAGAAAATAAAAAGTAAAAATCCTGTTTYGCTACTGAACTTTTGAACTCAGCCTGTCAAATTCCTTTTCAGATAAATAAAATTATTTTTGGCCAACTAATGAAAGCTTGAAAGCTTGCATTTCGTAACGATTAATGGATATGGGGAAATTACAAAAATAGGATCAGAATCATCTCATAAAGTATATCAGTAAACACCTGACACCTCATTATTTTACAGCAAGGGAGAACAGCTGCCAAGTTGTTGGCTGTAAACATAGAAGTCTACTCTAAAAATATTATTCTTAAGTCCTGTTATGTAGTCTAACAYGGATGGTAATGTTTCCTGGGTGATCGTTTTACTGACTGGAGGCAAARCCTCTAAAAGGATGTATGCATCTTAAGAGATATACGGAACCATGGGGAGAAATAGCTCTCTGGAATCCTATTTATTTTGCTACTTCACTCTGTTCTTGTAAAATAAAGCAACTGCAAATACACAAGAATTATTGTAAACAGAGAGTTTGTGAGTCTGGAGCACTTATCTTTCTTAGTGGGAGGGAATGTGCTCGCTTTCTGGGGCACGGTATTCAGAAAGGCCAGGGCAAACATGGGAATTAACACTGAATTTTGAAGTTTTAAAAGAGCAGCCAGGGGAGTCGCACTGAAGGGAKCTGGGAGATGAAGGACTACAGCAGCTCAGTGCTCTGTATTTGATGCAGTTCTGTTTTGGGGCTGACTTTGGGATTCCTCTGCAACAGCCACAGACTGCCTGAAATAGCAAYGTGCTGAAGACACCCCAGCAGAGATGCTGAGATTCAAAATTAGAAATGGTGGAAATAAAGTGTGAAAGAAAAGGAAAGGTTATTACACACAGGAAGAACCGGTGATTTTTCTGCTCCTCGGGGGGATAAAAGTGACGCGTGTGCTACTACCCTTACTTCTGGTTATCCAGAATCTTCCAAATGAATTGACTCCCCTGACTCCCTTTGCCAAGAGGAACGTGCTATCAGAAGCTCTCACTTTCCCGAATCCTACTGCATCCCTTTTGCTGAGATTCTTCGGGTGTAAATCAGTGTGAATCAGCTTGTCTCAGGTGTGAATCAGTGCGAACCAGGAGGTCCCGGGTGAYGCTTCGCTCCCGGAGCCTTCCCCACCCTCAGCAAAACCCTGTCAAACCCTGCGCCTGCCGGTGCCTCCTCRCACGTCGCTTTACAAAAGTGCCTCTCTGAGACCTCCGGGTGCCTCAGAGCTCAGTACGGTCAGCAAAACCACGCGAGAAAACAAAATGAAATAAATAAACACTGCTTGAAGGGGCCAGTCGATTGCTTTTTAATTAAAATTTTAATTGAAATTGAACAGAGAGAGTGTGAAGGAGAATGAGAGAGCATGAAAGACAGTAAGTATATTCACAAGAGTATTAAAATTATTATTCCTTTATCCTGATCTATTATATTCAATTCCCAAATCAATTCCAATCAAATGCTTAGTGTCCATGACACACAGAAATAAAAGAAAGTTAAATTTATTATATTAAATTTATCAAGAACTACAGCTAAGTTCTTCAGCTACTTGGTATACTACCTTCACGCTCAGTACTTCCCAAGAATGAAGCACATATATTTACTTCCTTTCCTTCAATTGCTCGTGACACTTTTTGCAGTGCTAATTATTTTGCTGTTGATTTAAAAGGTAAAAAGAATGCCCTTAGCTTTTATATCATCTGYACCATTTCTAAGTGACAAATCTTGCCTTTCAACATTTATGGTTTCCATATATGTTAGGAAAGTGTTTTCCTAAATGCCTTACAGTGGGAATGACTCTTATTTCCTTACTTACCAGAAATGAATAGCCAGTGACCACAATGAAGTCACAGAGGTATCAGTATAGATTAGACATATAAACTATCCCAGTGACTTTAAAAGAAGGAAAAAAAAATGGCATTGCAAACTCATATGGAGTATTTTATAACTCAAAGAAAATGGCTAAATAGAAAAAGCAATACTAATAGGTATTTTTATTCATGAACATTAATGTATAACATGGCCTAAGCACCATTTTTTCCTTGGACAGAACAAGGTGCCACGAATCCCACCGGGGCAGCAGCACACAGATCCCGACACACTCCATCTGCTGCAGCCTGTAACTCCACAGCCTGGTCTTGTCTATGGAGGGGCAAGGCTACTATGAAACCTTCAAAATGCGAGTCAGCAGAATTCACTCTAATACACAAAACTGACACACAAAGGTACAACTCTGATTAAGGTAGCCAGGCTAAGGGAGGCGGTCAGCCCTGCCTCTGTGCACACCGAATGCCCTCACCCCGCGGCGCTCTACAGAGCCGAGGCCGCGTGGCACCCGGGCAGTCTCCCGCTCTCCTCGTCCTGCTTGGCGAGTCGACGACTCGCTGCACCCTGTGCGCACACGCTGTGTCACAGCCGTGCCCAAACTCAGCGCTACAGGGAGCACCCAACCAGGGTCACTTCCCGCCCTGCTCTCTGCCTGCGTTTTCCCTGCTGCACCAGCYCTCTTCCACCTCTCCAGGCGCTCGGAAATGACAGATACGAGAACAYGAGAAAGGGAGTGGGAGTGTCGAAGGAAATCTAATTGGTTCAAGACTCTCTACTGTCTTTAATTTGGAGCAGTCATTTACAGCTGTCTGAAGTACATGTGAAACACTGGCACCCAAGCGAGCGAGGAGGCAATTATGAGTTTGAACTATTTCATGTTCGTTCTGCACAGAAGGAAACAACTGGGTACAGGAGCAGAGAGCAGCACCCTGAGCTCTCTGCTCGGCGAGGAGGTAACCCAGGCTCTCGCGGCCAGAAGGTGCTGCTTGCTTCTCCTGACACGTCTTTGCAGCTCAGGCCTCGAAGAGGCACAGCCCTCTAGACTCACTCCAGCAAATGTGCTTAAGCCCTTACTTAGCTTGGAAAATGCATATGTATAAAGGCTTTCATTAGCTGCAGTAAGGGGCWTGCAGGCAGAGAAAGTGAGGGCCAAGAAACAGGTAAGTGAATCCCAGCATTACTTGAGAAGTCCACAGTTCAGCCAGACATTTTATGCTTTAACTATGAAACTGGAAAGCCTTCAACCAACCAGTAYTGGGCAAGTCAGCCTGAAGTTCTTTATTTATAAAACTCAAAGCAGGTCGAGGTAAATTGAGAGTTATTTTTGTATTTTGTATTATTTTCCTTGAACTACCTAATGCCTAACAAGATTTGGAATTGAAACTAAGAACTTCCTTCCTTAGGTCATGGGCTGAAGTCTGCCCCGGCTGTAATTGCTACTGAGCTGTAGGAAATTGGAGAGTGGTTTTACTCTGTCCAAAACAGTTCAACCCTTACCTTGAAGCATCAGTAGAGAGAGACACACAAGAACCAGAAAAAGAAGGCTGAATTATCCCTCAGGTTCTAAGGGTTACTGTAAAAAGGGAGAGTGGGGAGCACAACCAATGTGGAAAGACTGCACACAGGCTTCAGCAACACAGGTGGCTGCAGAGCTGTGAGCAGTCAGATAATGTAACATTTATACTCTAAACTCTTAATTTAAAACCACAATGTATGTTTAAAATAATCCTATTTTAATTTCTGCTTGGACTACTTAACAGCATATTCTGTTGGTTTTTTARATCAGATTAAAACTTAAAAGAACAGAATTTCTGCTTGTTCATTCATTTCCATACTTTGACTACATAAAATACTCTTAATATGTTTTTGGACACTGAATAAAGCAGAGAGACTCATCTTCTTATTTAGGGAGTCTGCACTGCTTCAAAAATTAAAGAATCTGTATTGTTTGGAAGAAAAAAAGGACGAAAGTCTATAGATAAATTTTAAAATTATGCATTAGCACTGCAGTGCTCRAATCAGTTGTATTAAGTGTAACTGTCTAAACACAAAATACGCCTTTTCTAAGCAAACATTTCACCGGTCTTAATTTCATTATTAAAGGGTACCAACTAGACCACCCCACAGACTGCCAGGCATAAGGTCTGCTTGTTTGCCCTTCATGACAACACATGCCCAAATGCAAAATCTCAGCTTATTCTCTGAGTCGTCTGCCAAACTGCAGCTCAACTGTAAACACGAAGAACATGTTAAGCCTATTCAACTCTACACACACACAAAAAAAATCAAGTCTTGCACAGTAAACTCTGCTATAATTTCCTGATGTAGGTCAAAACTCCGCAGGAAACCGCATTGCCTATTTTTATCCCAGTTCACTGCAAGTGCTTTACCTTTCTGTTTTCTTGATCAGCACAGCCCTGAAGATTTGTTCCTGGGGAGTCCTCACTTTTTCATCAGTCGGCTGCACGAAAGGGTGGACAGCGGCCAAGGCGAAGCCCTGCTGGTACAATTCTTGCAGCTGAGCTGGGAGATCACGCAAGGAGGAAAGCTTGATTGCAGATGATCCCGGCAGCTCGGCTGGAAACAAACAGAAATTGGTCAATAATCCGTCGCCGGRCTACTGCGTTTTTCAAGAGCCAGGCTCTTCAGAGATAAGCAAGCGTCACACTGATCTACAAGATTAGCTGAGAAATTCACTATAATTTGCTGAGGCCCATTTTACATCTCAGATTTGAAGCAGACAATCTCAGCGAAGGGTTGCTATCACATAAAATGTGTGCAATTAAAGGAGTCAGACACGTTAAAACTCCAAATTCAGCTTGTAACCTCGGAGAGACGAAGGCATGGATCTAAAGTGTACCAGGTAGTCAAAAGATATTCCAAGTTTTAACGGCCATCAAACCAAGGCAACTTGAGCAGAGCATCATGAGTCAAAAATATAACACAAGGAGATAGTCGAGGAAGGCAAAATGTGTCAAATTCAAGAGCAATAAAAGGAGACACACAAACACAAAACCTACATTGTTTAGACAGGGATCACTGAGACAAAATGTTATCAAGACCAAATACCTACCAATGAGTCCAGAGTACTTTGTGGGTATACTGACAACGAGAACAAACCGAGTTAGGAACACAGAGCGATATGAAACCTTTGGGCACAGACTAAGTCTTACACCTCACAGTTTAAGCAAACAGCACAGAGATGAGGAGGCGACTTAAAATGTGAAACCTTCCCCCACTCCGCTTCCTGTGGGGTTTTACACCTTCCTACAAAGCACAAGCGCTCGCTGCCGCCAGACCCATGGCACGCARAGAGCCGCTGCCCTCAGTACCACAGATGCCCTCGTTTCCGTTGAGCCTTGGGGCCTCAGAAGGAAACCTCGTAAATCAGCTGCAGCCGCCTTCCCTTGTCTTTCTCACTACCTCCCCAGTCCTTCATATCATCTTCTCGAAAGCTCATCCGAGAGGGCCATCACCTGCCCTGGCTTCTACCTCGTTGTTTCCAGCTCTGTTTTCAACGTGTTCCTTGACCCTTAGCTACATCATAGTGTTCAACATGGTGAGGTGCAGAGCGTGACAAGGCGGAGGGGAGGTGGTAGAAGGTGGAGGGGAGGAGGTGGAGGTGAGAGGTTGGAGGGGAGGAGCTGTAGGGCTTCYTCCCAGCCCTGAAGGCAGCAGGAGAGGAGCACTGCAAGCAGCAGAACAGGGCAGRGGTCCACAACAGGGCAGAGGTCCTCAGCTTCTCTCGAGCTCGGACCTTCATTAAAAAAAAAGYACCAGACAGGAGCCTGGATGAAAGACGCCAGCCATGCAAAGTACAGCTTCATTGTACTGCTTTTTTYGTCAAATTGTGTGGCTACCCTTTATGAATAATGAAAGAGGCTATCAAAAACTAATAAATATTCAAAACCAATATTGCAGAGGAATAATTTAAATAATAATAGAATGGCTTGTGCTTGGTATGTTTTTTCATCATATAAGACCATGTTCCAGMAGAGAATTAGGGAACATTTTGACCAAAGACTACAGATGCAGACTTTTTATRATTTTGCAAATAAAATGAGAAAAACAAGCAAGGTGTGCACTGACAGAGAGCATGCCTTCAGCTTCTGGAACCGCACACAAGTCACTCGAGAGTCGTACAAAGAGATACCTCAATGAATAATGCACAATAAACAATAAATCAGTGTTGCTCAATGGACCCTACAGCAATAAGAGTGGGGAAAGAAACCCCGATGTGAGAACCACCTTTCTTCTGTTTCCCACTGTCGCATGGAGATTGTGAAAACCCTTGAACGTGCTGCAAACAACGCAATGAATTAAAAGAATATGAAAGCCAAAACTGCTTTCTAAATGAGAGTTTCACCTGCATACAATGGAATGGCTGAACAATATYCAATAATGTTAATTCTGGCAATGGTGATTCAATTTTTAACTACCATTTTTGAAAGATCACGCTTGCCTCACATATGAACTTGGTATCTGAAATATTCTGAGCACGGCCTGGTAACACTAGTTATTCACTAGCATTTCAGAGTATTTACTTCCCCCTAAAAGTATAGGGAATGTGAGAAAAYACTTTGCAATTGGAGCTTTGGGATAAGCATGTGAATAATAATAAAGTATTAGAGCTGGAAAGGACCATAAGGTTAGTACATATTCTTCCTTGGAGGCAGCATCAACTACAGCTGAGCTATTTCTCATAGAAATTCTGTCTTGCCTATTTTTAAAAACTTTCATTTATGGAGATTCCCCAGTCGCCTCATGTAACGTTTCAGTATTTCGCTACTGTTCAAATTGTTCTTCTTGCATCTTGTCTAAATTTCTCTTCTCGAAATTCAAGATTTCTGCTTCCTCAACAGAACATTTTGGATTGCATCAGTATTTTACAACCCTTAATACATATCCCCCCATTAGACTGCATAAACTCAGTCCTTTTAATTTTTCCTAGTCACTTGTGTTATCTGTATTTCTAATTTTTTGATGGTCTTCTCCTGGTTCTTTTCAATTGAACTATGTCTTTCTTCATTTATGGTATCTAAAACCTCATGACAGTGACCTGGTGCAAGCCTCATCACTGCTTTGCAGAACAGAGGAGATGCTTCATGCTTATGATGCACACCACGTCAGTTTACAGGATTTGGAAAAAAAATACATATTGAAATTTTTTTTTTTATATATAGCCACAATGTCCCTGTCCTTAATGAATATAGATTGTTTTTGTTTTTCAATTTATATGTGCCATTCTGAACTCTGACCTATACGGTGCTTACAGCACTTCTCAGATTAGCAAACTTTAATAAATATACTCATTAGTCACTTAATTACTTAAATAGTAAGTAACACTATTAATGGTAATAGTGAATAATAACAGATTCTGCATAGAACCATTCTAAGCTCAGTCAACACATCCATTCAAGTTTGAGGGTGAATTTTGCTAAAGTCAGACCATTTTTTTTTWAAGTGCAAACAGAATTCTAATTATTGTCATTTCAAAAACAGGAAAACCAAAACTGCTTAGAGCAGAGACTTGTGTAAAGTAACAGAGCAGACAAATGACAAAATAAAAGCTTTTATACCTCCAATACTTATTATGATAAGCCTCTATTTTGCCAAAAGATATAGCTGAGTTCTTGTAGCAGCATCAATCTTGGTCTTGAAATGAAGATTTAGCAGTTTTAYATTCTGTTCCATGTTCCCTTATTTACTGTTGCACTTCACAACCTGACCTCCATGATTTCCCAGTTTATTCTGTCTATATCTAGAAGAGCTTAGAAGAAACTTGTAAATGACAGATGCTATGTTTTTCAATTTTGTTAAAGCTGAAACTGGAAATACAAGTGCTGACTGCTTTTGGAATTGATTACCAGGAAAATTAGTTTGCTGCCTGATAATTGAAGCTGAAAACACCTCCAGCAGTGCTCAGAAAAATGCAGTAAGATATCAAGAGTCTTCAAAAAGAAGAGCAAGTAGCAGGAAATGCCACTCATGATCAAACGGAGCCTTGAAGAATCAGCAAGGGCTGYGGGCACAGAGACCACCCACTCACCCACTCTCCTACTCACTGCATCCTGCAGCCAAAAAGACCTTCTCTCGTGGATGATGCCACAGTTCCTCAGGAGTCTTCTCCTTGTATCTTCTCATACTYATGGCATTACACTGAAAGAATTGGGTGTGGGGTTTGAGGTTTTTTTTCTTTCTTTTTTTGGGCAACGTCAGTCAAAACATAGAGTATGGAAGTGTTACCATCTTATTCTGCAGAGAGTTGCAATGGCAACACAGCAAGTCCCTTGGTACGCASTCAGTCAGACTACCAAGGCTCTTGTCTTTACACAGACAAGGCTAACAAATACTGCTGCTTCCTTAAAGACTCCAAAGCTCGGTGGATTTGGATACCGATGAGAAGAAAGGTATATAATGGAAGGGACCTCAACCTCTGCAGGTCATGRAGTCCAATGACCCTCCTCAAGCAGGGTCACCGACAGCAGATTGCCCAGGGCCATCATCTTCCTGATATCCTCCCATCAATTATTTATACATTGATAAGAYTCCCCTTGAGCTTCCTCTTCTCCAAGCTGAACAGTCCCACCTYTCTCAGCCTCTCCTTGCATGAGAGATGCCTCAGGCCCTGAATCATCTTTGTGGCCCTTTGCTGGACTCACACCAGCATGTCCACGTGTTTCTAGTGCTGGGGAGCCCAGACTTGCAGACCGCACTCCAGATGAGGTCGTGCAAGGGCTGAGGAGGGAGGAGGGATCACATTCCTCAACCTGCTTGCAATGCTTTACCTAATGCAGCCCAGGATACCATGAGCCTTCCTGGCCTCAAGGATGCATTGCTCCTTCATGTTGAACTGTTGGCCACCAGGACACCAGGTCCTTCTCCGCAAAGCTCCTCTCCAGCTGCCTGGTCCCCAGCCTGYGGGGCTTGGTCCACCCCATGCTCAGGACTCTGCATTTCCATTTGCAGAGCTTCACAAGACTCCTGACATTTCTCCAGCCTGTTGAGACTCCTCTGAATTGTAGCATAACCATTGAGAGCTTCAGCATTTCACCTCTATTCTATTTGATTAGCAACTATTTTCCCTTCCTGATGCTATGACAAACCTAAAAGGAATTTTTTTTTTTTTTAATTTCTTCTACTTGCTCAGCAAATAACTGAGCTAAAACTACGCTCCAGGAAACTTAAAACTTTAAATGTCAGAATTGCATTTATTTAATTTCTCTTCACAGAAACAGTTAAACTGAGGGTCAAATTTAGGTCTCAATTTCTTGGTACCGATATTTAATACTGTATTTTAAAGGACAAGTATATAGTTTTATTGTAAATTCTATTGCACTATGTTATATGTTTCCTTATACTTTGTTTATTCTGACAAAACAAATCAAAGTTATAATTTTGGTCTTCACTTTTTGACATGTTTTCCTGATTAAACTTTTCAGACTCTTATTCCAGTCACAGCTGTTGAAGACCAACATAGTCTATAATGACAGTTCACATTACATATAAAAATGTTCCACAAAAAAATCCTGGACGTTTAAGTAGCTTTCATTTTCTCAGAGAAAGCTTTCATGTTCATCTCCATTTTCAAAGTAATGCTCCTCAATCTATTATGAAACATTAAGTATGTGTTTATACATTAAAACAACTGAAACTCAAAGTGTTTTTTATTTAGATTGTATGCACTTCCTGTCTATATAGGTTATAGAATAAAACACTTTGCACTGACACATGCCTAAAACCAGTGTACAGTGACAGTCTGAAACCAAAACGAAAGGCCTGCAAACCCACCGGACCCAGACAATTAGGTCCTACAGTAGGACCTGGCAGCCATGAGCAGAACATTCCTGCTTGATCAGGCCATGAAGAGGACCCTCAGACCCCCTTCCCCATTGGAAGAATGGCTGCTTCCAATTTCAATGAGAATTTTGACTCAGTTTCTGATTGCGTAGTCTGTGAGCCCATGACTTCTCCAGTTCAAAGTGCCCAGAGCCAGCGAGCTACCAAGTCCATGGTTCATCCTTCACCCCACACCACAGCCCATGAAGACCCTTCTGCACAGCTACGTGCTGCACGCAGTGGGGAGGAGGATGCCCTCCTGCCTTCTACCCAGCACAGCTGATAGCTCAGTGGGATTATAGAGCTCTCATCGGAAAAGGGAGACCTTAGAGGGTAGGGAGAGACTGCCCCGCACCTCTGCCAGCTCTTCTCAATGCTCGAACCTCAGACCAAAGGCAGTCGCCTCTGGCTCTTGAGCAGACTCATGCCTACAACCTAGGAAGGAGTAAGAGTTGGGACACGCCACAGCTCGCGAGCTCTGCACTTCATAACAGACCCCCTTAAAGAATTTCTAYAGGGCCCGGGCTTCTCCCTTGCTAGCATTTACAGTCCATAGCAGAGCGAGCAGTCAGCGTGCAAGCTGAAAGCAAGGTGCAAGCAAAACCGCGGTCCGATGGTAACGGAGTCACTACCTAACAACACCCCCCGAGTTCCTGCAGGGCTGTRTAATAGAGCGGACTATTTCCCTTGTGCCTCTAGTGACCACCTCATGAAAACGGCGGTAATTTGCTTTGTTGTGCCTCATGTACCGTACCAAGGCGGTGATAACTGCTTGTGTGCTGGCAGGAACCTAAACAGCAACAAGGCCTGCAGGCGACATTATGGGGAGAGTGCATATCCCTGAGCCTGTGCATGAGCAAATGCATAAATCTGGCTCAAAAGCACAAGGTTCCCCATGTTTTCACCCATGGTATGTTCTTCCTGAGCACATTTATGATTGCCTGTAACATCTCAACTCTGGAAACACAGAAAAGGAAAGACGAATGGATCTTTTTGGTGTAGTTATTAAGAAACCAAACCATTTAGAATTTAGCTATTTTTTAATCTAATACTTATTCCTTTTTTCCAACTTGAATTCCATTTAAATAAATTATATACTAGCACAGATTAAGTTCCAGTAGAGCAAAACTTTGTTTTTRCATTAGAGCTGATAAAAAAAAATAACTAGAACTTAATTGTCGGAATATGCAGTTCCGCTCACATTAAAACATTTTGTAGGAAYATGTCAAATACAATAAYGCTTTTCATTTGGATAATGTTAKAAAGTTTAAATAAAAGCAGTGTCCTACTGTTTTACATGATCAAAGTGATTAGACGAACCATAGYTTTTCAGTGGTTCTGTCAGTTTTGAGCTCCACTTCAGATATTGGAATTAACTATATAAAGTGGAATTTGGATTTCTTAKCCGCTCTTGTTGGGCTGCGTGACAGCAACCTCGTGCTCCGCAACAAATTGGGATGTGAGAAGGAAGCAGGGCCCCTCGGCGCAGCTCTGCATGCTTGTGTGTGCACCAATACACATTTGGCCATAATAGGCAAGGAAACCCCGCTTACTGCTCCCGAATCCCCCTCGCTATTGCCCACAGCACGGCTCAGATCCGCTTTGGCTGAGTGGCCCACTGACCACAAAGGGTTTCYGCGGGCTGAATCCCGACTGCCAGACAAAGGACCATCCTGCAAAACCTCTTCTGGTTTGTCCTAAGTCCATGTAGGCTTACAGCGGGGAGGACACCAGCTCTGAGGGTAAGGACTACTTGAGGGAGGAGAAGCAAGGTCAGCAAGCTCGTCACTGAGAGGTTGTGTGGACGTGTCAGGTMTCACCTGGGGAAGGACACGTGGCAAAATCTATCAAGCAGTGTTGGCTTTCATCTAAAAATGCAGCGTGGATCTGAAAAGATCATCTTTCACTATTATAAATATGAGAATTTGATGGCACTTTTCACTCAGCAGTTGGTTTGGA
The DNA here is from genome assembly GCA_003342815.1 of Eudromia elegans. NCBI lineage: Eukaryota > Metazoa > Chordata > Aves > Tinamiformes > Tinamidae > Eudromia > Eudromia elegans. Next base: position 1,337,992 of record PTEX01000027.1, on the reverse strand, counting down.
ACAGCTGAAAAAATCCAAACCACCCTCTCTTCCAACTCCTGCGGTTTGGGAAGTCCAATTCGTTTCTCTGGAGAGCTGAAAGCAGACTGCTATCTAAATAGTATCARAAGACTTACTGACTGAGCCTTGGAAAACACAGCTCTTTCCATGTAGTGTCAATCTCAAACAAAAAAAGAAATRAAGGCATCTATTGCAAATTAAGTTTTATTCCTTGTTACAAACATTAACTTATTTTGACACGGCCTAAGCTGTTTGCATGGCAAAACAATGCAATCATGTTAATCTCATTTAATTATAAAAATTCTTTCCTTGTTCAATCCACAAATAGTTTCTTGTCAACCAAAAAGGAATGAGAGTAGTCCCAACAAAAACAATAGCAAAAAAGCACAGATAATGTAACTTAAAGACACAAAAGCAGCGAATGGATTTCTGGTGAGCTTTGCAAGGCATCACARTAAGAAAGCCTATTTCTGAACTAAAACTTATCAGTTTGAAATGCTAAGACAGGGCAACTAACAATGCGAAAAATAAATGGTGCTTCCAACAACTATCACACTGCTTTTACTAGCCGAAACACACTAATGCTAGARTTTACTGAGTTAAAAGCTCAGCTACCAGATTTTGGAAAACAAAATGATGCCTTTTTTTTAACTTTCTAGCAGACAGTGCAGAGGGCATAAAGAGGTTCCGGGATTTGGAAGAACCCCGAGAYCAAATGTCTCAGAGCAGGACCATTCAGGCTGTCATTCCAGGCAATATTTCATGTTAGTTTTCTGATTGGGTTAAATGACTTTCTCATCGTTTTCAAATTTCAGGACAAAACAATAAATGTTCCCATCCAAGAAAAGGACGAAATAAGTAATGAAAATAAAGGTAAAGGATGAATGCTCGATAAGCTCCTGGTTTTTGCTTTTAGTGAAAAGTGTAATGTGGAACTGAAAGTATTGCAAAGCTTTTTATTCCAAAGGGTAAAGAAGTAGAAAGAATTGTGAAATTGTATATATAACCCTTGAAAGCCTGTGAGCATAATGTATGCATACACACAGACACACACTCATTTCTTGGTATCCTTCAGGAAACAGCAGATATYCATATGAGTCAAACCTAAAAAGTACCAAGATAACCTAAGAGTCAATGAGATTAGGCAATTTTGACTAATCAACTTTGTTTTCTAATCTCACTGAATCTTGGACTAATCTTGTTTGCTGGCTAATCTATGTTCCATTTCTGTACATCTTCCAAGAACAAGATCAGTATCTTTGGAACTGGGTAGCCCCCCCATGAATATGTTGTGGTAAAATTCATAAAATGTGTTCACTTCTGGTGTTTCAGATAGAAATGAAACACCCACGCCACTACCCCCCTGCACATAGCTAAAAAATCAGCCACTAAACAGAAGTTTAACTGATCTTCTGTAAGTGGACGGGCACTTCTTCAGGGACTCGCAGCCTACACTGACAGACTGGGGACCCAATGATGCAAAGGGGCATAATGAAGACCACCTCCTAGGCCCAAGAAGAGTTAATGAGTGAGCAAAAAGGGAAAGRAAAAGRAAAGAGACTTGTCRTTTAGACTTTGTATASGAGAAATACCCCAATCCTACTCTCTCAGTACTTGAATAGCTCTTTGAAATGAKATTTTTTAATTTACACCTCTTTCTCTGCAAGAGGAGAGGAGTTGCTTCTAGGGCCTAAATTTACAGAGACCAAATGCAGCCAGCAAAGATCGGTAATTCACATTGCTCAAATCCATGAGAACTCCAATTATGCCTAACAAAATGGAGAAAGTGTTCAATATTATAAACTTGATTGTAATTTTAACAACCTTGTTATCTGTAGCAGCTCCAAAAGGAAAATACTATGCTGAGTTACAGGAGAGAAAAGAGGCTGAATCCTGAACTACAGAAGTGCCAGACTGTTACTTATTTATTCCCTCCTCTCCCCTAAAAGATCCTGCTGTCAAACCTCAGACACCAAGTCAAGCAGAGYCCTCACGTTTCCAGAGTCCAATATTGGATGCCCTTCATTTCAACAGCTTAAAAATAGGTCATCTAGGGCATCTCAACACTTTTTCTGGTGGTGCAACAAGTCAAAACAGCAAGCAGTCAGTTACCAAGTACTTCAAAAAGGACAAAGGGAAGGGAAGGGGAAGGGGAAGGGGAAGATGAGGGGGAAAGGGGAAAGGGGAAAGGGGAAAGGGGAAAGGGGAAGGAACTACCTGACAATAAAGGAAAAATAAAATTTACCAGAGATCTTCAGAAATCTAAAAGTTATGGGTCTCAACATGGAGGGCTGATGCAAATTTTTTTGTTGAAATCTTTCCCAAGCTAATGTGTTCCATTACTTTTCTTAACAGCAGTGCTAAAGGACATCAGTGAGTGTCACAGCTAACCCTGCAATCTGCAGAATTTTCCAATTATCTCCCTTCTATCCTTTCAAACATATATAACATTTTTGCTTCACTTTGATGTTCTTTACACATTYCTGGCAAATTTTCCTTTCAGATTTCAGAACTGGAGAATATAACAGAGAATTCTTAATTCTCTGCAAAATTTGAAATAAGCAAACTGGACCATGTTAAAAGAGCTGCACGAAGCACAGTTAATATACCCAAAGGAATACAAAAACTGCTTCTCCTAATAGATACCAAATTATGCRGACTTTATTCATTTTATAACATACTTTGCTAAGTGAGGAAAATCTCCTCTCAAACGGATTTTGTAGCATTTGTAAGCTTTCCGATTCGCTATATCCTATTGTCAACAAAACCCTATATGTGCTGACACTTCAAGGAGTTAAAAAGCAGAAAGGTTGTTTCATCAGTCTACATATTTCCATCCAAACCAACTGAGAATAATCTCAAAATTACTGTTTTTATCCTTAATCAAGCACGGAAGAACAAAGTAGGCTGCATGCATTATATTAAGATTTTTTTTCCATAATCATGAGATTAGTATAAATCTGATTGAAGCTTGGTTTCCAAACTGAAGACAGACAAGGGGATTTCAAAACATTCAAGGAAAAGGAGTAGAAAGAAGTTAGCAGTAGTAACTATGGTTGAATAAACACACTGTGATTTAACGTACATTTTTATGATACACTGAAAATCCTGATTAAAATCAAAGATTTGGTGCAGGGTAGACAAACAAGAAGATAAAAACTGCCACCAAGCTATTACAGTAAAGGTGGTTTTTTTCCTCCCCAATTCACAAGRTAGCAGCTATATACTACTAGTACTTGCCAGGAGACACCAAATAAAAACTAGAGAGGATGTTTAGATGTCGGCATTTTACTAATTCCGCCTTCAACKTAAAGATCTAAATTCACTGACATATCCAGTAACCTGTGGCAGAATGGTTTGAATTTATCAGGATCGCTCTGATTTCCCAAGCCAACCTGTGCAACACAGAACCSGCAGTCTCCAGGGAAACCAAAATCCTCCTGGCAGATCCGGCCTGTATATACTTTACACATAGCACTTTGCGGGATACATACAGAAAAGGACAGATAACTTTGCAAATGCTTCAAGGCTTTATCCAAGCATTACCTGCTGGCTTATGTTTCTTTTCACAGTAAACCTTCAGTGTTTCACATGCATTTTCTCCTTCTTTTGTAATAGCTATTTTCAGTCTTTCCTGTAAAATCACATTTAGGATGGTATTGCGTGCCAACTTCGCTTGATTTCTTTTAAAAGCTAGAAATGGATTTTTTCCAAATCTATGACTAAAGTCCAGATATTATCCTGTTTCAGATGTTCTCATTTCTTGACAGCATCAACAAATAACATTCTTTTCCTTTTTTTTTTCCAAAAGGCAATGGTACATACTGAGCACTTATTTTTTTTAAAAAAACAGAATAAATAAAACATGGGATTTAATTTTTTCTTGGCTTCAAATATCTTTAAGTTCTCATCCAGATTAAAAAAAATGCATAAATTGGAAAGGCCTTCTCCTATCTAAAAACTAAGATATTTGAAGTACAACTTTTAGGGTTCTTTTTGATACTCCTTTAAATGAAATTCCTCTATTTGTGCAACTTTTTTTTTTTTCCCCCCCATAACTGCCTATTGCATTGTTTTCAGTTTTACTGGAGAAACTAAATAAACACTAAAGTAGCCAAAACGCACAATGCGCATTGTGTAACCAAGAAAGCAGAGTTGCTTAAAGGTATATTTTCAGATTTTGACCYCAGATTTGGTTATGTTTAAAAAGAAAGTGAGGTAAGGGAATGTGACATGATGAAATGCAGTATAAATAAAATGTTCAGGGGCAGGGGATTTAAGTTAAGAGGAAAGGGAGGTATATAATATGTCTGGATTTTTAAAAACATATTAGCTAACAGGTGCTAAGCAAAAGATATCTATGGGCATCCATACAAGACCCAGAACACCCCATAGGGTCTACATGATAAACAAAAATGAAGTCGACCCATCCTACACACTTCTGGAAAACTCCAAAAACTTGCAAAGGAATAAAATGTCAGTTAGATAAGTCTTCCTTTCAGATTGCACCTCTGATTTTGTACCTCTGACTGTCACACAAGCAGGGCTTAAATTCCGGTGTCTTAGCAGATCTGCTACCACCCTCGCAGGGCTTGCTCTTGATCGCAGCAGGCAGCTGCACTGGGACGTCTCCTGCAACCGAACGGCGTGGAAGGGAGCATCCCAGCTGGAGACCAAGCTGTGCTGCTATCTGCAGGAAGAACAGCCTGAAGTGGAAGAGCTCCTCACCCAAATCCTGTTTATAATGCCACGGGAAGCCCTCTCTTCCCTGATAAACTTGCATAAAGATTTTCGTGGGAATATAGGGAAATACATGATGGTGGTAAACCCTATCAGGCCATTTCCCCAAAAGCTTCTGATTAACTCAGCATGTGGGAGAGGCATATGTTACCCCCTCAATGGCTTTTAGAAGGACCACATAGATGAAAATCAATTCCAAAAGAAAATATTATAATAATAATAATAATAATAATAATAATAATAATAATAATAATAGGCCAGGACAAACAACTAGATTGTTTGATTTGCCATGAATTAGGCAATCATGCTCTTTAGAAATGAGGTAGGGGACAGTTATACCCCTACCAAAGAGGACACAGGCAATGTACTGCWGGATCTACTGGCTCTACTAGCATGTGAAGTGAGTTAAAGAGGTGATGAAAACTCTCTACTACTACAGCCTCATATTCCCCTTCTTTTGTGTTTTCTTTCCTCTTTTCCCCCTTCTTTTCTTCCTCTTCTCTTTCCTTTCCTTCCCATCCCSGAATCTTCTCCAACCCAGGAGAAGCAGCACGGCTCTGGCGATGCAGGAGCTACGCACGGACGGGCTGGCCCGCGAGCTGTCACGGGGGAACGAGCGTCGCCGAGTCCTCCCGGCCTTCCCTTGTCCCCCTCCCAACCGCCAGCTTCCACAAAGCTGGGAGCAGCATAACTGCCTTTAAGAGCACCTTTCAAACTGGTTTGGAATCAAGGRATAATTTCCAGAATTGTTTGGAGGAGTGAGACAGACAGACTCCATGAGCACATTTCATTGTTTTAAACTCCCGTTTCCCTAGGAAACGAGTTTGGAAAACAGTGCCATAATCTGCCTCATCACCATCTCCAAACCCTCCGAATAAGAGCTCCTTCCACAGCAAGGACCAAAGGCAGAATACTGCGGGRAGCTCTCGAGGACATTGCCTTCTGCCTTCCACAGTGTCTTTAAGGGTGATGAGGCTCCCACAGAATATGGAAAACAACTACCGAGCAAGAGTTCATCCCTGGCACCTCAAAGCAGCACGTCACTGCCAGACACACCACATCACTTCGGCTTGGCAAGCAGGTTTGATGGAAAGCCAAAGAGTAGTGGAAAAGGCTGTTAAAAGTTAACAAAGCACTTCCCAAAAGAACTGCTTTGTTTTTCTAAGCAAGTCTGCTAGCACAGGGGTGATGGATTTACTAAAAAAAAAAAAGTTTTTCTTGGCAAAACCCCCTGGCTTTTCTTGCTTGGAGCAAGTTTTCCTGTCACCCTGCAGAATTTGAACTCCTACTCCCTTGTTTTATAAAAATGTGGCCGGTTTCTGTTTCCCAATGAAGAATTCCCACACAGCGATACCAACAGTGTGCAAATCTATTGTTTAACATGGGTCGTGGGAAGAGCCACAGACTCAGGTATCATTAGAACGGAACAACCTCAATCAAATTACAAATAGSAGCAACTGCAAATTTGCAACAACACAGTTATCGAAATCTTCTTTGTAAAGAATAGCAGCGTATCTCCTCCAAATGCTCACGAGGAGGTGTCACTTTATTTCTTTGTGAGAAAGCCAACGTAGTTCTTCCGTAAAGCACTGCATCTGAAACAAGGTGCCAAGGAATGAGTTAATGAAGTTGTTATAATCTAATGCCAAATAGTCAGTGCATGCAATAAAGATGTAACAGATGTCCCATCTAACAGCGATAGGATTCTATCACGCTATGATGGTGGTAATTGAAAAGCATTCTGTAGAGGATCTTAATAGCATCTAAACCTTTCCATACCCTGTGGACAGGATCCCTCCTGAATGGTTAGTGACATAAAAAAAGAAATCATAACTGCACATTCTCAATGACTTAATGAGAGGCAGAAGCAAATATATAGGTCAGATTCTCAGTTTCCTTTATGAGGAATATACTTTAAAGGTGGTACACATGATAATGAGCATTACAGCTAGCACATAATTGAACTGCCTCCCTAATTYAGTTAGCCACTTCTAGCATGGACACACATGGAACAGACTTGGGAAAACTGCAAGGACAGTGCCGCTGTGCCTGGGTTAATGCAGCTTCTCACAGCCCCAAAATGGCACCCAAAGGCGGGTCAGGAGCAGCTTCAAGACGCTCTCATCTCTATTCATGTCCTGGAAGTGAACTGGTACCTTTGTCTTCTCTCCATTCCTAAGTGTCTTCTACAAAATGAAGAATCATTTGTGCGCTCTTTTAGGTCAAGAAAAGCCACATCTTCTACTGGCAAACACTGAAATGTCACTGAAAATAAAGTCTTCCTAAATGAAGTCCTAAATAAACATTTAGGGATTCTGAATTACGACCAACATTAAAGAATGCAAAGGAGAGCCAATCTGAGCCTCCACCAAGGGTCCTGGAAACCTTCCCTGGAAGTCTCTGCTGATGAGCAGACCATTGTCCCCCCCAAAATTTACTGCAACGAAAAACAAACAAACAGCAAAGCCGACAAGCAGTGCAGGAGTGCACGCTGACAACAGAAGACTYACAATTATAAAGTATTTTATTCAGTGAACATGTGGTGAAGAACAATGAAAATAATCCCACAGAATACGTACAATTTTATCTATTTGATCATTTGAAAAGCTTCATCAAGGCATTCAACCCAGCTGGAAAAATCGGGTAGGAGATGGACCACAGAGAAAGACAGATGCTGCATCTGAGCTGTGTATTCCTAAGTAAATAAACAACAAACCGAAACGATTCTGACACCGTTCCAAACTTCATGGGACAATAACAAAAGACTATTTGTCTCTGCTGTTCCTTTATATTCTTTTGTTTTGTGATTTGAGATAAAAGTAAATGCCTTTTTTTTTCTTCTTTCTAGTAATCTGTATAATAAGCGCTAGTGAATTAACCCAAGCAATTTAGCACTATTTGTCCATTCTTGTATCAGTTGCTATTGGGAAATTCAGGAAACAATTGTTCAAATAAAAAAACCACCAACAGACAGCTTAGTGACCAAAGAACTACAGCAGCAGTCTGATGTTTGTTTATATTTCACTGGGAACCACATCTACCTTTCTCAGCTCCATCTATTTATTTGCAAACCTCATACCTCATTCTCTTTCAAATTAAGGCCTTTCATCAATTTGTTTGGAAATATATGGCATCTTTAGGACTTCTCACATCCTTGATGTCTTTAATTTTTTATACGCCACCCAGCATGTGAAAGCTCCGCTCTCAGACGCAGAGGAGCTCTTTCAACCGATGACTATTTAACAGAGACGGGCAACGTTTTTGCAGTTCTTAACTCACCTGATGACTGTCAAGCTTGTCTTTAGCACATTGATCAAGAGCTGCAGCTCCCAACAAAGGCCTAATGAGACTCCCTCTCCCTTGGAAGAGCTGTTTCTTTCAAGAAAAATCTGTAGCTAATCAGTGCACATCTCAAGTTGAGGGGATGAGCATTTTGGGGGACAAGGAAAGAAAAGAAGCAGAGTGTTCTTTGCAATTTTCTGTAGAGAGAGCTCCACTTATATAAATTAAACAGGCTCTGCAAAAAGCATTTGGCTGGAAAGCCTTAAACTTGCAGTTTCTGTGCGAGACTACTACCGTGCCAGGGCTACCACTTGCTGATAAGAGCTGTACCATTTAGCGACGGTGGCTGAGTAAGCACGGGACTCTGCTGAAAGTGCTCCTGTTCCACCACATATCCGGGAGACCCCCTCACCCTGCTGCTGGTCTTAAATGTATCACACAACGCAGTGCGTCACGAGTCTCAAATCACTTGCAAAAGCACGTCTGCACACAGATCAGGGGGTTGCTGGGTGTGAAAAATACAGCACAGAAAGCAAGTGGCAATTTCAGGCTGCAATTGTGTCATCTGGGCTCCTGGCACGTCTGGRGTATCACAGATTCATATGAGAGCAGCTAGAGGAAACCAAGTCACTGAGACCTGTGTTTTGTGTTAAAGATACAGGGCAAAAATACACAACACATGCCTGGGTTGAGCCAGGATACCTGAACCGGTGCCAAAGCAGCTAGATTGGGGACTGGAAGCAAGACGAGCACAGCGCTCAGCTCATGCTAATAAGCTCTGCTGCTTCATATGAGCAAGGGAACTATTGCCAGACTTCTCATCATTTAAAGAGCAGGACAGAGTCTGCAGGCCAGGATTCATTTTAATCAGCTCTATAATATTTATGGCTCTAAGACAGTGATGCTCAAATTATGTTTCTCGAAATTACATTGAAGATCTCTGAAATTTTTGCARACTGCCCACAAACCAGTAAGCAGAGGTCAGAAGTATTCAGACAGTACTGAGCAGAAACGAAAGTGGAAGTGGGAAAAGGCACATTACACCAGGCCCAATCTGATACGCTTATTTGATGCTACATCTACGTGTTGTAGAGACAAACCTCTTAAGCTGCCTGCTTTCTGTATGCATACACAAAGGAGTTGAAAAGGAAAAGGGAAAGAAGGGCAGTATAGAGATGATGTGRTATCACGGGCAGAGCATCAAGGTATCTCTCCACAAAAAGTCAAACAGAGAAAATACAGGTCAGGCCTCCACATGTAACACCCTCCAATAATGGAAAGGCCATAATAAGATTAAAATGAAGCACAGCTAAAACTTAAGATGCAATCATTAAGGTTGGCAAGCTACACTATTTTGCTAAGTACAGTATTCATAAATTTAATGTAAATTGCASTCATAATTATGCTTGTTGCTAAAGCAACAATTTTACCTATTTGCAGACTTGTCCAACGCAAAGGAGAAATCYTGCATAACAGGAGAGGATGGCAAACTTTAAACTAACTGAATATTTTCAGGTTATTCTTCAGACACTAGTTAAACCTGTACATATAAATGACATGCAGATATACACACACAGAAACGGGAATTCACTTCCCCAGTACAGCACCCTGCGACTACACTGGTGTGGAGATGCATGTTTCATGGTTAAGGGTATTTAATTTGATGGCTTTTCAYAGACTAAATGTCCAATGTTAGCATTAACACACAAGCTGTCTTTCCTAAAGACACACTTTTCCTTTGCTGATCTTAACCACCCTGCACAGAGGCTGGCTCTGGTCCAAAGCATCCCTTAGCTGCAGTTTATGACACACTGAGAGCAGCTCTGTGCTGCGTGTGCCCTGCTCTTCTACACCCTGGGCACCTGAGATCACAGGAGAGGAACTTTCGAAGCTTTTGATCCCCTGATCATCTCCACTAACCATATGCTGGCTCAGCCTCTSGAGTTAGTTGGTGCTCATGCACTAGTTCCTTTTCAGATGAAAAGGACACGTCAACAAGCTTCGGCCCGCAGTGCATGCAAAGTTAGAGCCATGTGGCCACCACATCSCTACACCCTCTTGCCTCCTTCTTTYTTGTACACATGCTCGTTGCTGGAAACCACGATCCCAACCTAAGTAAGTCCAGTGTTTTTCTAAATACAGGTAGTGTTAAACTGTAAGAAAGGGTGAGGTGGCGAAGCTTGTAGAGCATGACATCTCCAGTTTGCAGAAAYGCAACATATGCTGCCAGCCTGACCACAAAAACTTATACTTTTACAAACAATTTATTGGGGCCATCAGTTTTGGGAAAAGTCTTTGTGGCAACTAGCTGTGCCAGGAAACATTCACTTGCTTCTCACCATGTGTGACTGCCCACCTCTGTCCTGAAAACCACGCTAGCAGTGCACCGGACACGTCACACGCTCAGCACCCCTAAGCTACGGGAGGCTGGWGCAATGTTCTTCCTTCCTTCCTTCTGCACAGGTTGGCACTCATGGGAAGTTACTGCAGGAAGGACGTCAGATTAGGATTTGCTTTGATCCCCYATTTCTGTGTGCAGCCTGAAGACAGGATCAGGGGCAGGTTGTGTCTTCCACTGAGGAGGAGGAGCTGGAAGATGAGGAGGAGGGAGAGGACGGAGCTCTATCACAGGCGCTTCTCATGACCTCCTCAGGCTGCACGCACCAGTTTTCCTACAGCTAATTCCCTTAACATGTTAGCCCAAGGGGGAATGGGAATGCTTCTGTTGTAGGCCATACTTGTACTCCATCACCTTTCCTCCTGTCTTCATCTCTGCCACAAAAGTTCCAGATCTCACTTCTCCCTCGCTTACTCTCCACTTCCTTATAACGTGGGGGGACATGTTGACCTTTTCCAAGAATCAAGTTGGTGGAGGTCTTGCTTGAACAGTTGTGTACTGCAGGACTTAACTAGCCTGTGTTTCCTCCCTCAACCAACGCCTCTCCCCCAAGGCAGGGAAGCAGRAGGAGAGGCTTTAGCACTCTTCCCTTCGCCCATGCTCCCACCCTGCTCTACTCTCAGGAAAACAGAGCATGAGGAGATGCAGCCCATGCCCTCCCCTTCTGCACGGCCTGGTGTTGCTGCCGTTTCTCAGCTGCATTTTTCCTAAGCAAAGAGCTCAGTCCCAACCTGCAAGGTTTCTAGAGGGCTATGGAGACAGCAGCCACTGGCACCTCCCAATACAAAGAAAAGGTCAAAAGAAGTCACAGAGGGTAAAGGAAGATAAAAATAATTATGCTGACTTAAAAGRGATATGGGATCAAATGCCACCAGGAGGAAGGAGAAGGTGGTACACAGATCACACAGGTATTGACAGCCCACTCATTTTTATTCACTGCATGGCACACACCATATTGCCAAAGGAATGAAGCACAGCTTCCCTTGGCAATATGCCCTTCACATGCACTCAGCTCAGCTGCGCCYTGCTGCAAAGGCAGGTTTGGACCGTGCTTGGAGGATGGTCACGGAGACCTCCATTGTGACCAGGGCAGCTTTGGACTCCCCAGAACACKTAGCTATGGACCATCAGGCATTGCACTCACAGGCTCAATAGGAAGACCTCTGGAGAGCACTCTGGACTCCCAAAATCTCATCCAGTGACAGCAAAGTCACGGCAGTAGCWTAGAACTGAACTGTGTCCTTCCATAGCTAGAGGTTCTGCCCCATCACACTGCAAGCTCTCAGTCTGCTCTTGCTGTGCTTGCTTGACACCACAGGCCAAACTCAATACGAGCCAGSGCTGGGCCCTGGGGCTGACCCAGCAAGGCAGTTATAGGTCACATTACGTGAAACTGSTAAACACCCGCATTGTTCCCATCACAATGGGGATTCCTTATTCTTTGCTTAGGAAGACCAGAAAAATAGATGCGAACAAGAAAAATCTCACACTCCCACGCAACCAAGTCACATTTGCCCAGAGGGTTCTTCTCAGCACAATAAAAAAGTGACTTCTCACAGTCAAAAGCAGCAAACACCAACAATTTCTGCTTTCTCTCAAAGGGAGTGTCTCTACTCAGGATTAACCAGTTTTAAACCTCCTGTTTATATGGCTACATTTGCAACAGATTTGAGCCAAAGAACAACAGCTATTTACAAAGGAAATGATTAACAACTCCTTCATTAAAATGAAAATGTCTCCTATAACATCTTTTATCTGGCTGATGCCAAGGAATTTGTAGTAACAAGTCATAAAAAGATTAAACAAATTACTACAGAGATTCTTCCTAACCACTTCTTTCCATAATAAAGCCATCAGGCATTTATTATTTAAAGTTACAAGCATGTGATCTGATCCTGTTCCATTTAAAAACAGGGGAGGTCTTGTTTCAGGAAAAAACAGGATCAGGCCTCTCTGGCTTCAAGAATTTCATCAATCCATCAGAACTGCCAGTCTACCAGCCTTGCAGACTGCCAAATCCCGCTSCTTGGCTATGGAACAGCATCAGGAGGATGAAAACCACATGAAAAGCCAGGGGCAAAAGAAAAGACAAGGGCACTCAAAGATCATGTGCGATTCCTGAGCTACTGATAGGATTGAAAAGTTTCTTAGAAGCTCTGAACTCTTTTTAGACAGATTTTAACAACATTTTAATGATGTTGTGAGTGATTTGCAACTGACACGCGTTTATGTGAGATGTACGGTATTCATCTGTTGTAAGAACTCAAGTATTACACTAAAAAGAAGCATCAGCCGTCGCAGTAGATACAATCAACAATTAAATGGTAAAAATTACTTACAGTCACCCACTCTCCAGTCTAAGAAAGTTAGCACAAATGTGACTTGTAGCACCCATATTTCTTTACAGTGTGCAGCATATACACACACAGATATAGGCACAATCTTGCCTTCCTTCCTTCCTTCCTTCCTTCCTTCCTTCCTTCCTTCCTTCCTTCCTTCCTTCCTTCCTTCCTTCCTTCCTTCCTTCCTTCCTTCCTTCCTTCCTTCCTTCCTTCCTTCCTTCCTTCCTTCCTTCCTTCCTTCCCTTCCTTCCTTCCCTTCCTTCCCTCCCTCCCTCCCTCCCTCATCTATTTTTTACTTGCCCAACATCTGATGTGTAGTCTGTGCAGAAAAAACAGCTATTGCATGGTGGGATTCCACCATCACGGACCTTAAGAGGTCCATGTCCACAGATCATGGYTTGGAAATACTGCTGCTCTCAAACAGATCATACATTTGCTCTTTGCAATATTTGAAATTTCTGATACACATTGTACTTAAACTTCCATCTAAACTTCCATATTCCACAAAATACAACTATTTTTACCCAGCATAGCAATGCCACAGTGCAGCAAGGCACTGCTGCCTTGAAGAGACAGGCAACACAAGTACGTATTTTGTGTGATTTTTTACTCTCAATTTCCAAGTATCTGGACATTATGACAAGGTACAGCTTTTATGCAGTCATGTAACTGTCAGGATTTGGGAACTTAAGTCACAAATCAGACCACAGCTTTCTTTGGAGTCGGTGGCGAGGGTGCTTTGAAGGCCAGTATCTAGCAGCTAGAGCACTACACTGGAGTAGGCCCTATTCCTGCTTCTGCTACAGTAGTAACATACATACATCACGTGACCTCAGAGATGGYTTAATAAGTACCTTAATATTTTCCACTGTTGGAAAATTAAGTGCAACAATAACATAAAARCTAGTAGATCAGAAGTTCATATCATTGCGAAATACCCATCTGAATAATCTAAACCTGTATTCATAACATACACGTGTGTATATATAGCACATACACTTTCTCTCTCTCTCCTGTATATATAAGCACATACGTATCTGTACATCAATAACATGTATGTAGAGTCCACCATAACAAAGACCTCTATCATCATGGAAAGCAAAGCCTGTGTTTAGAAGCTACTATACACATTGTAAACTTTTATTCAAGCTATGCATTCTTCATTAGAAACCAACCACGGTAAAGAAGTCTAAACCATTTCTATCAATTCTTCAAAGCAGTTACATTTATAATGTACTTTATTGCATTTATTAAACTGCTAACATATGGAAAGCCCCTTYTATGTCAAATTGCAAGTTTCTCAAGTTATAAAGTACTCTAGTCTGAATATTTCATTTTGCTGCAATTTACAGTGGAAAGTACTGCAAAATTATATATTATCATAGACTGCTTGAAGAAGCTGCAATCCATCTGAAACAAAATACCAACATGTAAGAAGCTGAAAAAAAAWTCTGTTTATTTGCTTGCACTAATGGAGAGAAATGAAGCTTAGATCTAGCAAATGCCTCCAGAATCACAGAATCATAATGGTTGGAGACCCTTAAGGTCATCAAGTCCAATCGTATACCCTTCAATACCATACCTGCTAAACCATGTCCTTAAGTGTCTCATTTAGACGTTTCTTGAACAGTGCCAGGGACAGTGACTCCACCACCTCCCTGGGMAGCCTGTTCCTGTAGTTGACTATTCTTTCCRTGTAGAAGTTCTTCCTGATGTCTAACCTGAACCTCCCCGGCACAACTTGAGGCCATTTCCTCTTGTTCTATCTGTGGCTGTTCTGGAGAAGAGATTGACTCCTGCCTCATTACAGCCTCCTCTCACGTAGCTGTAGAGATAAGGTCTCCCCTGAGCCTCCTCTTCCCAGACTAAATAACCCCAGCTCCCTGAGCTGATCCTCACAAAGTCTCTGCTCCAGCCCCTTCACCATCTTCACTGCCCTCCTTTGGGCACGGTCCCAGYACCTCCATGTCTTTCGTGTAATGAGGGGCCCAAAACTGGACACAGGATTCGAGGTGCAGCCTCACCAGCGCCGAGTGCAGGGGGACGATCACTTCCCTGGTGCTGCTGGCCAGGCTGTTCCTGACACAGGTCGGGAAGCCATTGCTCTTCTTGCCCACACTGCTGGCTCATGTTCAGCTGGCTGTCGACCAGCACCCCCAGACCCTTTTCTGCCAGTGCTCTCCAGCCACTCTGCCCCGGACCTGCAGCGCTGCATGGGCTTGCTGTGACTGAAGTGCAGGACCTGGCACTTGGCCTTGGGGAACCTCATACAGTTGGGTCTCAGTCCATTGATCYGGCCTGTCCAGACCCCTTTGTAGAGCTTTCCTGCCATCGGGCAGATCAACCTCCCTCCCAGCTAGGCACTGTCTGCAAACTTGCTAAGGGTGCCCCTCAATCCCCTCATCCAGATCATCGATAAACGTATCAACGAGGACCGGCCCCAGCACTGGCCCCTGGGGAACACCACTCGTCACTGGTTGCCAGCTGGATCTAGCTCCACTCACCGCCACTCTMTGGGCCTGGCCATCCAGCCAGTTCTTCACCCAGCGAACAGACATCTGTCCGTGCCGTGAGCGGCCAGCTTCTCCAGGAGACGGCAGCGGGAGACTGTGCCAGAGGCCTTACTGAAGCCCAAGTAAAGCAGGTCCACAGAAGGAGATCACGTTGGTGAGGCAGGACCCATGTTGGCTGAGCCTGATTCCCTGGCTGTTGCACCCATGCTGTGTGATCACCCTCAAGATGATCTGCTCTGTAACTTTCTCCAATACGGTGGTCAGGTTGACGGGCCTGAAATTCCCCAGATCCTCCATCCAACCCTTTTTGTAGATGGGTGGCACACYGATCAGTCTCCAGTCATCTGGGACCTCCCCTATTGACCAGGACTGCTGATGGGCGAGCGCTTCCACCAGCTTCATCACAACCCTCTGGTGGATCCTACCTGACTCCATATTTTAGGTTGATTCTTCTTTCTATCACATGCATATTTTCATGTGCATATTATTAAACTGAGTTGAACACAGATGAAACTGCAACTTAGGGGAAGCATTAWCAGAATCTGAGCTTAAAAGCAATCCTGCCTTTTTTCTGACACAGGACATCTCTGTAGCAATACCTCACAAGTAATCCCTTGCCCTCTTTGCTCATCATCTCACTGCTCTCAATCTGTTACATATTAATCTGCTCTAAAGCAGTGCTTATAAAGAGTACGTTTTAGTCTGTTATCCACAGACTATGTCTAAACTGACTCAAGCTATCTCTGCTCAAATAACCTAATAACATTTTGCCGTGCTAATTTAATGTCATCACTTTTGAGGACAAAATGGTGGTAACAAACCTGGTCAACTGGAAGCGCAAAAGTAGAAGGCTGATTTCACTTACGTGCCTTAGCTCACAAAAGGAAAGCAGGAAATTAAATAACTTCAGCAACAGGAAAACAATTGCTTTTACTAGCCTGAAATCAAATAAGAACACCTGCAAATGCTGGGTTGTAGGAGTTTGTTCCTTTTTTTCCCCAGATACACAGCCACTTGCTCAGAGAGGTTTTTTTATTTGATAATGAATGGTGAAAGGAAACAGAAGGCAGAAGGCAGGCACAAATAACTACTTAATGTAATAAAAAATTACTGGTAGGAAGAGATGGTAATCACTGAAGTCAACACCAAATACTACCTTCTGTAGCAGACAGGACTCCTCCTTAAACTACAGCATATAAGACCTATGGAAAAATACTTCTYTCTCCCCAGTTTGCAAGTCTCTCACTGCATGACGTTTCCAAGTTCCAAATAAATTCCTTATTTTCCCTCTCCAACTGCATTTTTATGATAAATTAAACCACGGTCTACATACAAGTGGAATTTAACCCCAATCTAAGACTATTTCCATATTGRAATGCTTAACTTTCAATTCTAACGCCAAAATATGCCATTTTATAAAAGTTCGTTTACACATTATTTGTGTTTCTGTTAGGAAAAAGCAATAAAGTCAAACAAATGCCCAGTCATATCAACTGCAATAAATCTCTAAACAAACGTTTTTGAGCAGGATAACTGTGCACAAAAGATGTCTGTATAGTATCTAYGAGGAATAACCCAGTGCCTCAACCATGCCTCAGTGCAGAAAGGACCTATGCACACAGCAGATCTAGGACACTGGAAGTATTTTGGGCTGGTAATGCAGTGCTTAGATGACAACACTTATGCAAAACATCCAAGAGGAGCATTGAAATGTAGCTAATGACTTCACCACTTCTAACAACTTCTGTTATTCTGATCTTTTTCACTAAAAAGAGACAAACCCTTGACAACAAGGATAAAAAACATAGCCCTTGTATTCACATTATGATTTAAGAACTTCTCTGGGCCATAAGRAGTATTTTTATTTTTCATTTTGTCACTCAAGACATCTGGATTTTAGTGGGTTTACAGCACAAACGGCTTGTTCAGAACATAGCCTTTCCCAATTTAGAAAAAATTTATACCCCCATTTCATTCGCATCACATGGCTAGCATATGTTTCACGCCAACTTTATTCAAGGCCAAAACCTGTCGTAACTCATCAGGGCCATGAATTACAATAGGAATGTAAAGTGAAGCAAAAGGGTTCCAATCAAGTCAGTAAAAMACTCTGCACCAGGCTGGGAAGGAGGGGAGCGATAAATAAATATCAGATTCCCTGTTGCTCTCAGGCACTCATCATAACGGAAAAGAGGGGGAGGAAAAGAAATAAAAGACAAAGAGGCAGAACTTGCTTTTCCAACCATCTGTTGTTCCAAGGGAAGTTTTCCAAAATAGGTGAATCAGATCAAAACATAGCAGGAATGCAGAGTATTTATACGTTCCTCTTTTCAAAAAACAACAGAGTAAAACCTGTCAGAAGAAACTGGCTGAAGATGGAAAGCAATCTGATGGGGGACAGGACTACTCAGGGACAACTGCACTTGACTAAGGGAATGAGTTATAGGGCCAACAGCAGAAAAACAAGGCACCCACCAAAGGCTCTGCAGTGCCTTAGCAGAGCGTGCTTTATTCCTCGAGCGCTAGTCCTGAACAGATGATAACCCTTCCTTACTACCAATTATCACACTCGCTCACGCAGGAGAGGTCAGCTTGGCAGATCTGAGGGTTTTCATTCCRCAGAACAATACATTTATCAGTATTCACTGCACACAATGCAAAAGGAGGGGTTCTTCACAGGCTGCTTTCCTTAAAAGCTTAGGAAATCTTTCAGCAAACACTCTACATTCAAGTATGTCAAGCCTGTGGCACTGGGAAATGTCAGAATGAAGGTTACACTTGCAACCTTAATTCAGTCTTTTGCACACATGCATTATTTATACAGTACTTAAATAAGTGATCAAACACTGTATATTTTCTGTTGGACATCTGCCTCAGTCAGTGCACAGCAAGTCTTGAGTTCAGGAACAAATGAAAAAATTTAATRGAGGAACGTATTTCCTGCAAGTTCCTTCAGCTGTGTAAGTCAGGAGGTAAACACTAACCAAGGACAGCAAGAAAAGGGGAACTCACTGGCGAAGGCAGGAGAGAAACGACCAGGAGGACAGCACTGTATACTTGCTTCAGACAGAGTGATGCGAAGGGAATGAGTTCATAAGACGGGGTGAGCTGATTTAATAGTAGTCCTGTTTCTTTTCCTGGATGCTTATTCCCATCACCAGCATTTTTCAGACCCYTCCAGAAGATGTGACCTGGCAGAGGATAACTAAACAAAAAGACTGCATGGATTTCTGCCACATTCCCGAGCCGGGCCCCTTCGTAGAGCCGCTACGAAGGGAGGGGAGCCCTGCGTGGCTGGTGAGGGGAGCAGGACCTCCCCGGTCACAGCAGCAGCAAACTGGCAGAGCTGCTTAGCCGCCAGCCCTTCCAAACATACCCCATATTTGAGAGGTGATCTCAGCTTTTCKGGGCATCAAACTTACAAATAGAGGCTCCAAACTGCAAATGTGATGTATATCCACATACATACCCAAAGTCACTGAGAGATGCTGCTGGAATTCATGAAAGAGCACTGAGTGCTCAGAAAAACTGTAATCTGCCTGTGYATTAGCTCCCTATTTGCAAAATGGAGATAATCACACGCTTCCCATCATAAGAATAAACGCTTGTGAGAGCTACAGATATCAGAGCAGCTAACGCTGTAGAAAAGCCTCAGAAAATGAACAACTGTCTTCAGAGCCAGGCTCAGCAGCATTTAAATAAGGCCTAGAATAAGGATATAATACAACACTATGCCGCCACTCATCAGCTTATTCTAAGAGTGAAAACCRAAGCAGGTAAAGTGTGGTAACGTGGTCAGGAGGTATGTGCCCAGAAAGGAGTGCAGCAGATGCCCGGGGGCAGCCTTCACAGCCCAGGTAGGGCTGCTGCCCTTGCAGCRCTGCGAGGGCACGGGGAACCCAGCAGGGCTGTCTGAGCCCGCCAGGGCCTGCACCCAGCGCTCCTCGTTAGCTCCTCATTACCCAGGGAGGTTATTTTGAACAAGAGATAAAGGAACCAGCACCGCGTGGCCAGGTGCTGGGTCACGACGTGCGGAGCAGAAGCCACAACTTGTACCCTTGAGCAGGCCAGAAGTGCCTCTCCTTCTGGTCCTCTTAAARCCCCACCTTCTAAAACCGAGAGGAAAAGTCCAGGGCCAGCAAGAGTGACACGGGAGGGCACTCTACAGCAGACCCATCCATTTAAACAGGCCTTGGGTTTTACTTTTCACTGCGCCAGACTTGCTCTGTGCCCAAGGCAAGTCACGTTGCTCCTGTGAGTGCTGGTTACAGTCAGTATATGAAGCCTCATATTCACTGTTTCCACAATATGCCATACCTTGCAGTAGTTGTCCACCCATAAAACTACAGAAACGAAATCTCTCAGAACTCAGGCCACTCAGACTAAAATAAAGAAATATAGGTACAAYTGCAGTAAACATGCACACAAAATCCTGTTTGATGCTTTTGGTAACTGCAACACGTCCCAGTTAGACACCACCACATGGAGCCATCCAAGGGTAAGGAAGGGAGGCAAGAACAGAAGCCTGCACAGGTAAAGTTTCTGAGCTGCCACATCGCCTCCTGTTCAACCAGCCAGCAAACTTTTCCAACGTGCAAGGCCCCTCAAAGCGAACTTTAACGAAAAACATCACATGATCCTGGGCTGAAAACAGCAGGTACACAGTGGGGAGCCTCATTGCAAACAAGCTGCTAGCAGCTCGCAGTGGGAGCTCCCGCCGGCTCCTCCGCTGACCCAGCTGGAGAAGGCAGAGAAGCAGCAGCAAACTGCAGGGCAGAAGCGCAGAGCCCACCGGGCACCCTGCCAACGAGCTGCGACACATTTGGGTGCTGTGCTGTTTTATATATAGCAAGAAGCAGGTCCCAGCCTTCTGCTCAAGCTGCGGATTTCCAAACGGCGCGAGGCGCTATCGCCTGTGGAAGGGGCTAATCCCAAAGGGAAGGAGGGCGCAGGCGATGGCGTGAGCAACGCCGGCAGCGCCGCTCCACGTCAGGCAGGGAGGAAAGAAAGGGAACACCTATGGACAGTCAGATGAATCAAAACAAGCTATTTCAGATATCAAAAACAAGCGGAAAAGATGCACGAGACTGGACCTTTCCCCCCTTGATGTTTTAAAACTGCCGCATCTGACATTTTCCTGTTTCCATCTACAGGGATGCACCTAGAAGTAGTTGCAACCACAYGAGAATCACTTAAGGTAAATGAGCAAAACTGAAAACATTGATTTTGCCCTCTCAAAACACTCCTGAGGGAGCACAAGGAGTAAAAGGGAGGAAGAAAGAAAGAGCAGGAAAGTACACAACCTGCCAGACCCAAATCGTTTTACCACGTGAAACCCGGATAACGTGTAAATTAAGGCAAACCTACATCCTTAGTGCAAAAAAMCAACCACGGATTAAAAGAAACTACAACCTGAGTGGCTACAATTTTAAGCGAAAAATTTACAGAAAAATTCTGAATAAAATCTTTTCATACAAGTATTATAACTGACCAGAAGACATTTACTTGACAAAACTGGAACATTTTAAAAACTTAACTGTTATACATGMTTTTCTATTTAAAGGCATTAGAAATCACTTCAACTAGTTTAGGGAAAAAGATCTAAATAAGGAACAATGTGTACTTACTATCATTCAAGGTCGTGAAGTCCAGGAACCGATACTCATAGCAAACRTCTATCTTGGTTTCTACCTGGGGCCTCTTCAAAGTTGAGTAGATATTACCAGGTCGTTTTTCATCGTGCTTCTCTAGCTTGTTCAATCCACAACCCATTTCAGCAGCTCCTGAAACAAGGGATGGGGAAAAGGGGAGGAAAAAATGGTTTTCGTTTTCTTTTTTTTGCTTTMAGCTTTACTTTGTTGCTTTTCATTTTCATGCACTGTCTTATCATATCAAGGTGATTTTTAGTTTTATAATACAAACTRCATGCAAACTGTATAGAATGGTAGATGGTGAATAGATGCCAAGATACTGATTGAAATATTTACCATTCGCATCAACCGTCAGACATGGCATTATTTTATTGGAAAAGTGACAGTTTAATGCATGCATTTTTCATCTTTTCAAAAGCGTGCAAAAATATACTGTTGAAGACATACTCCTTTATAAAAAGCAGCAGAAAATGCAAAATAACATTGATAATATATGGGCTGACAACTTAATAACAATTTTATTTTTATGTGCAGTTACCATGAGAGCACATTGTATTATCTTCTTACCTTGGCAACATCCAAATTAATATTTAGATTTGTAATTCAATGCAGAAAGCAGTTCTGCAAAGACAGCAATAGCAGCACTTAGCAAAGCACCTTACTTCCTCCCTCCTCCCTTTTCCAGGCAAGCCAGAGGAAGGAAAGGCCCTTTACAGAAGCCCTCTTTAAAACAGAAAAAGCCATATGAGCACAGAAGCGGACTAAATAAATCCAGTTTACAACATTTGAAATAACTGCCCCAACCACCACTTCTGCCATATGCCAGATGTTTCCCAATACCCTCTGGATTACGGCTCGTAGGACTCTATTCCCACAGGCCACCCGCATGCTTTGCGGGCACCATGGATAGTCTTTTTGGGTAACCCTCCCTCACACTAACTGGTGAAATCACTTTAGGAAGTTACCACGTCCCCAGCTCCCCTTCAGCATCCCAGTGAGCCCTGTTTGCTTTGCTCCCGTTTCATATCTCTGGCTGACCACAGGGKACCACACGCACTGAACAAGATCTTACCCATGCCCATTGAAATTGCACTAACACTTCCCTGTCTCTRCTGAAACTGACTTGGCTTTAGCCTCTAAAAATCACACTACCTTTTTTCAGAGCTGCATGACAGAAATGAGGAGTTCTCAGTTTATACCACAAGTCTGCTCAGTACCTGTAACTTTGCTCTATTTCTTTTCATCCCTACTACTCAGCAAAAAAGTCACCCAATTCTGCCCACATCCTGGGGCCAGAGGCCTTTTCAGCATCAGCAATGTCATCCTCCCAGCSTCCTATCAGCAGCAGGGTCTGCAAGCACCAGCCTACACCTTATTCCAAAGTCATTAATAAAGACAGGAAAACAGGACCGGACAGGGGATCAAACCTTAGAAAACCTCCCATCCTAAACAAGCAATGATTCAAACAGAACCTGGAAGCAGAAAGAGCTTTTGCTAAAAAGGCCCAGAGCTTCAGTCCAAACATATTCAGAAAAATGGACGGCATACCGTGTGTTCCYAAACTTCAAATATTTTGAGATTCATCCAAGAGAAAACAACCTCGCTGCTTGCTAGATTTATTGAGGGTGGGAGGTGGATAGGTTCTTGATGTTATAAATTTAAGATTAAAAAGCCTCAGGATATTCTTCTGTTTAAAGGAAGGGGAAAACAAACCAAAACAATCACACACACACACGTCCTGCTATCATTTTTTTTGTACCAGCACCTACTATCATCAAGTAAAACAAGGTCTATTCTTTCGCATACATGCAGCAACTTCTTTCTTCTGCCTCTTCAGCTACACCCCTTCACAATACAAGGTTATCAGCTCAATATGATTAGCACACAACTCAAACACTGCTTATTTCAACAGCAGCATGAAAGCGTGCCTAATTTAAGATACCAAGAGTATTTTGGTAGACTGTACTGGAAGACATCTAGCAGGACACATCTGCTTCAGTACTGTGTTGGATATGGAATGAAGACAGCAATAAATATTAGCAAGTGAATCAAATTTCTTGTTTCAGTGATGGCCCGGTAATTCTTATACATAATAAATGTACGGGGTGGTGTTATGAAAGAGAAAAATTCCATTTCAGAGGTCATTAAGCAGCAGTGTCTGCAACCCTTAGTTAGACAGAGCCTGAACACGCAGGACTCGGCAGATGGATGGCTGCAGAAGGAGCCCTTGGGGACCTTGCAAGAAGCCATGAAAAGCTGCATTTCATATCCCAGAGAGTTTTGCATTCTTTCCTAAACTGGGGTCAAAGTGCTGGAAAGCACAAGCCTCTGCTCTGCCAGCAGCTGCAATGAGCTGCGGCCTGTGCTCTTCTTTCTTCTTTATCTTCTTCTYAGGGTACTTAAGAAAACTGGTGCACCCTTGTGCCCATCCTGGTAAGGACTCTCAAGACAACACCAATATTCAAGTCATTTGCTGTGGAGACACCTTCTGATTTGAGACAGGACCAAATCCATGCAACTTTTCAAGCTAACGACCAGGAGACAAGATTCCCATGTTCCAGCAACTTGCTTAAAACTTCAGCTAGTACCCTAGAGCACATATATTTCATTCCCTTCTTCGAAAAGCTGAGTGAAAAATCCCCATATTTCTTTAACTTTGAATGTTTATATTTRTGTGGCTAAAGCACACAAGTAAAAAAGGGGATTTCTTCACAGGAAACAAAATGAGATTTCAGTAGAAAAAAAAAAAAACACCAACCCAAGTTTCACAGCAGCATAATCTTTCCCACAGTAAGTACAATTCAAGTGCTGCAGCGGTAGAACATAAATCTTAAGAAATAAGACTTCTAATATAATACAGAAGTCTAAGTATTAAAAAAGAAAAAACACAGATGTATAGAGGATATTGAAAGTTTCTATGAGATACTGATGATGTACAACTAGTAGTCACTGAACCACCAAATTCTGTCCAGCGTTATCTCACAATCTTCCTTGGGGAACATCCTGATTTCTCACTTTTCAAAAACATTTCAACATGAGTTACTGTCCTCTTCCTTCCTCTCCTTTGTAGAAGCCAAATTTACTTCTGCTCAGAGTCTTTCCACTCTCAAGTCTGAATAGAAAAACTCCTTGCTTGTTGAGTTAGAAATCTGGATGTCAACAGGACATTATTCACTTTCCCACACTTTCTGCATTTCCACAATGGTCTACATCTTCTATACTTGAGTTATTAAGGAATACTGTAAGAAATACTTCATCACTGATGCTTTCTAAGCACTGATGGACTTCAGCCTTCTTTTTTTCAGATCATATATAGCTTTGATACAAAGGCTGCTTTACAACTACTCTACCATACACATTTATCTCAGCTTTCCATGTCTTCATATGTATTCTCTTACTGCTTTTATTCAGTTTTAAAACAAAATTTGATCACTGAATATTTACTTTCTAGTACAACAAATTAGAAAGTAGCTCTTTTTCTACTGTTCAAAAATACTGAAAAGAAATGGTCAAATATTTTTGTTTCTGCAGTAGGGTTCCAAACTTATGAACACAAAAATTCATTATCAATCCATTAGTTCCACAGTTGCAAGAAGTTCTTTGAGCAAGAGCAACATCTTATGAAGAATACTGGCTATTCAAATGAAGACTTGGCTTTGGGCTTTTGCAAACACACATGCCAAGACTAATTCAGTCTGCGAGCTCATTTTTTACACAGATTACCAATCAGTCCTATGTGTCTTCTGTGATCTTAGTAATCTCTAAAGTTTGCTCTCGTGTTCAGTCACACGATAAAAGTAGAACTGAAACTCAGATATGGTGAGAGATTTGTTGGTCTCTATCTAATTTTAATTTTGCAGGGCATCAAAAAATGGAAGCTACGATGAAGTGCAGAACAGCAGCAAGTCTGCAGCTGAATAGTTCTCAAATGCGTCTTCTGCACGGCAGCAAAGGTCCCCACTGCTGTTTGGAGGACAGCAGCTCGCTTCTGCAAAAGGAGAGTCCAAAAAAGCAAACGCAGGTTTTGCACATCTTGGAGGGAGCCCAGAGTTGTCCCCCACTGCCCCCGCTGCTGTCCTCACGGTCCACTGTGAAGCAGAGACACCTGGGGAGCGCCTGGAGGCCCAGAAGAGAAGCCTGTTCCAGCACGGCAAGTAACCTACCCCCCATCGCTCTCTCTCAATTAACGTTTTATTGAAACAGGTACCATCTTTTGCCATTAAAAATGTTGTTGTTGAAAGCTTATGACATATTCTAAGAAAAAATCAAGAAGAAAAAGCAAGCGGTACTTCTATTTTAAGCACCTCCGCAATCTATGAAAACAAGAGCAGCTTGAACAAAATGCAGGGATTTTGACAGCTTCATTAGGGAGGTGCAAAGTTTTCAAGTCATGATCTCTGAGCCTAAACTTCATTAAAACACTTTCTGGAGCTTGGGCTGGCTTTCTCACTTTACACAGGAGCTTGTGTTCAAAACAGGTGAAATACAATGAGCGCAGAATTAGCAAAGAAGAAGCAAAAGAGAGTATCATGTAGCTCACACTTTTCTGTCAATAATCGTTAAGGCTCTTGGATTGCTTTCAACAGGAGAAGGACACAAGAAAGAAGAAAACTTTGCCTTCCATCTCATTTTTTTAAACAAGTGAAGCTAATTTTCTAATGCATCTTCCCCTCCTTTCCCTTAACTCTGTAACAATTTATCTCCAAGAACTAATAATGAAAATTACACTGAAAAGTAACAGAAACACATGGCTAATGGAAGCTTGGATAGATTATCAGACTAAGCAATTTAAGGGACATTTATCAACTAAGTACAAATTGGCCAAACAATTTATTTCAACTGTATCAATATTATGGAATGCGTTGTGTCAACTGCTACTTACAGCACCACTGGAACAGGCTTCCTAAACAATTCTTTTAAACGTATAAACGTATGAAATTGAAGTCAGCTGCTAAGCGTACAGTATTAGAGTGAACATTCAAATACTGACACAAGTGCAATAAACTATCAAACTGAAATATAAACAGGTAATTTTAGTATTTACATTGCAATGGCATCCAAAGAGAAAGGTGCTGTATAAGCAGATCACACTGTGGTCAGCTTGTTCTTAAGAGCAATTAGAGAGAGCGAGCTAGCTTTCATTAACACAGATTAAGTTTTTATTGTCCGAACTAGTGACCTCATTTGGTAAGGTTTACCATGAGTTAAAACTTTCCTGTTTCAGAACGGGATCCATAAGTTACTTGTAAAGTTCCTTTCACAGAGGAACCGAAGACGATGCTCGTGCTGGCGAGCTGACCTGCTGGCACACCAGACATGGGCACTACACAAGGGCACAGACAAGGGCACGGCCGGTGTCTCTCTTGATTTCCTTCCTAGGTCCCTTTCCTGTTGGCTCTTCCTTCCGTGGGCAATGCTTAGCTGCTTCCCAGGAATGCTAGAAGGCTTTTACAAGTAATTACAGGAGTTCACATTTGCTGTGCAGTAACAAGAGACATTTATTTCCTTAAACGCTCACTCCTGTAAACCTGACCTGCCCACTTCCAAACTAATAAGCACCTGGTGCTCAGCTCACCTGCTGGCATAGGCTGGTTTTATGCTTGCATGCTCCCCAGCCTGCAGATTGCCAAAGTGCTCAGCTTTAAACAACCCCTAAGAGAGTTTGCAAATTATGGCTAAGTCCCTTTCTCAAGCAACAAAGCAGAAAAGTAACAATGCATTAATTAATGCATAAATTAATAAATGCATCAGGCAGAGGATTGTTCTCCATTCTTTGCATCCAGTGTGCGAAGTCTGGTGTTTTCAGTTCACTGTTCTCCCTTTCCAGTTCCCTGTAATGAAGCCACACTCCTGACAAATATGCATGCTGCCTTTCTGGTTTACCACGCAGGGGTTTTTGTGAGATTGCATCATGAGGAGGGGAATTCCTTACTGAGAGATACTGAGCACGTCCGTTCCCAAAAAGCCACCATATAGGTAACTAGAGAAGCAACTATTTAATAAGTGCTGTGGGAGTGAAGCAGTGTTTTAAGTTTACACAGTAATCTCCATGATTCTGACAGACTTATTTTCAAAACACAAAGAGCCCTGTATTGTAAATCAGCCTTATCAATTTCTGGATGTCATGGCTGACCAGTTTTTTTCAGCATACAGCTACTGATTCAACTAGCAATATCAGGGTTTTAGAGTCGTTTTGATTAGTCTCGGCTTACAGAAGGATTGCTGGAGGAGATAATCCCACTTTTACTCTTTATGATTGATTTGCCTTAAATTAAATGGCAGAGCAACCTAAGTATATCATAATTAGGGTTTTCGATTTCAAAAGGCAAATGTGAAGAAACTAAGGGAACTCATCATTGAGATGAGCAGGAGTGAAAACTGGAGGACTTGAACACAGAGGAGGTCTGGAACATGTTTAAATTACAGTACTTACATGTGCGGAATTTGTAACCTAAGGAAGTGACAAGAGAATGCACGAGAAGCTTTCCAGACCTAGAGAGATGAATTACCCAATAAAAGGGGAAAGGTAGCAGAGACCTTCCAAGGGGCAGGAAAAACACTCAGCAGAGAGACAAAATTACAGCCTCCAATCAAGAAACCCCATCATAAAGTGAAATGTGCCAGAAGACAAACCCAGGGAGACGGGCCAAAGATACCACAACCAAACCAAAGCCTAACTCAGATCAGAAGGCCTGAGCTGCCTCAAACCAGGAACCGACAGTCCAGTTGCTGGAATTTAAGAAACAAGCAGACTTTTGGGCTGGGTTTGATGGCATCTCCCAGAATGACAACAGAAGGCCCTGCCTACCTGAAAGGAGGAGAAAAGTGCAACTTAGACACTTAAGAGTCTTGCTAGCATAACCTCAAGAGCTTGCTATGACTTAGGGATATATTAAGAAAAAGCATAGTGGTATGTGAATAAAGGCAGTGTGGGCTCACCAGAGCTAGACCAAACCTCTCTTTCACAAGTGGCTAAGACAGCTACACGTGTGGGGAGCCCCATAAACCAGGTGCTGGCCCCAGCTGCGCTGGATGAGAATCCAGGGACACCCGCTGGCTTGTGGGCACGTGCAACGCTGAAGAACTGCTGAAGAAAAGAGATAAGCATGCTGCTTTGGGGAAGAAATCTGAAAAACAGTAGCTTGGAGAGAGAGCCTTGTTCCTAACTGTACCCACATCCTCCTCTAACGCTTACCCGGTTGCAGGTATCATGACGCTCATTCAGAATTAATACAGCAAGAGAGTCAAACTTTGACTCGTTTATAGAAAACGGCTTTAGATGACACACTCATGGTCAAGATCCTGGACCAAGTGCTGGTAACGCTTCTTCTGAAGTGGAGCAGGGCAAAAGCCTACTGAGATCTGAGGAGGTCTAGAGATCGGCTCTTAAAAACGTAAGAGCAAACAACAGCAGTTGCCTTTAAAAAATAAAAGGCTGCAGGGACCTGACAGATATGCACAGAAACTCGAGCTGTGAATCCAACTTTCCTTTAATGTCACGCGACGCCGAAGCCCCGAAGAGAGGCACACAAAGCCGGGCACCTACTGCCGTGCACACGGTGGTGGGCTCAGAGATCCCGGGAGCCCAGCGGAGCGCAGCCCTGCCC